>UZAN01051279.1:0-12636 GCA_900618425.1 Echinostoma caproni | reverse complement strand
TTAGCAACACAAGAAAAACGATTGCGTCAGCGTAAACCTCTTCCTATGACTGCCAGAATTGCAGCTCAACAAGCACTGGCTAGAGGTGAAACACCAATCATACCAAAACGACCATCTCTCAGTCCCGAAATGAAACTGATCCTTGGCTGGGAACAGCTTTACAAAGAACGTGTACAGGAATCCGTCGAAGAATCTTATCGCTGGTGGCTAGCACAAGATAAAGTACTTCCTGTCGAATCGAAAGAAGTAACGGAGAAGTTGAAGCCCATTTTGAGTAAAGTGGCTGAGGCGAAAAAGAAGAAATCACCAGAAGGAATACCACCAGACCTATTCCGAGAAATTCAAGAATCCAGTCGGATAGTCCCGTCGATGAGACCTTCCCGAACGGGTGCACGGGAGAACCGCACTAGTCAACGAAGAAGCCAAACAATCGGGGCCAGACCAGACCCGGAAGCAAAACACAATCCAGGGTATGATCCTTTACGTCAGACTGAAGATTTGAACGAGTCTGAGCTGTTACGGGTGCTTCGAAGTCGTGATCCTAGTTTTACTCAGGCAAGGCGTTCACAGATTCCAAAATATAGACGAAAAAGTGGAACCAACGAAGCACGGAAGAAGAACTAAACCGTAAAGTAACAGACAAAGCAACGCACTCGATGAATTCCAAAATAACACGAAAGACTATCGTGCATATGTTTTATCATCGAGTAAACATTTTATTTTATGTTGCTACTGTAAACGTAACAGTACCTAAATAATTTATCACGGAAATATTTCGGTTTGTCCAGAATTCGAATTTCAAACAATCTGATAGTGGATAACTTTTGTTCATTACTCTTAAAATTCATTCATTTTAGCTGGTTTTCCTTGAGAAGCAATCACTATCCTCCTTCCGTCTAAACGAGCACACACTCGCAGAGAATCAGACTCGTACATTCCTCTCATTTTAAGCTCGTGCAGAAGTGCACGTTTGATATTATCATCATTTCTAGTATTTCGTCTATGCTGAACAGGAATACCGAAAAAGGATACCCTTGAGGAATAACGGTACTAGTTTCTAAAGAACTAATTAACTCACCGTAGACCTCTATGCCACCCCCGCTGCGGAGTGTACTGCTAGCCTAATCTGATCCCATTGTTCATCTACAATTCCACGCAGAAGCGCGTTTCACTTTTTCCTTAGTTCTGATTCAAAGTGGCTGGGTCAAATAAGCGATATTTTGCGCAACGAATCTGGTGGGTTTCTCTGCACCCAGTGAGTGAGACAGGAACTGCAACAAAACTAGGGCTTGGTCAGATTTAACGCAGATGGTCCAATAGGACTTGCAATTTTGCACTGAGCCGCGCCTACGATAGAGTGCTGTTATGTGGTAGATTTAAGTTAGCGTACCAGTTGAAATGGAGCGCCACGTTGCCGTCTATTGAGAACTGTGTCGGAGGTTTGTACTGGATAGTAACAGATGATGATCTGTGCCTAACTGAAGAAGTCAATCGCCGGCAGGGCAGAGAAAAACATTTGTCTAGGCAAGCTTCTGATATGCTGAGTTTTCCAACCTTCGAGCACAACCATATAGGAGCGTCAGCTCCTCCGAATGAGCTCGGCGAGCTTATCGTAGAACTCGTCTCTTTATCCGTCATACATGCAGTCGGTCGGTGCATATGCGAAAATGATAAACAAACACCTTTTGGTGTTGCTTCCGTTTCGGACGCTGATAGACCATTGGAGCCGCGTTGCACATGATCGACTGGTAATGGAGATCCAATCGATCGAAGTTTCAGCTCTGTTATTGAGTACAATGCATACCCCAAGCCGACAGACTGAACGGGCTTCGTCGACACCTAATGCGCAGAGGAAGTACCTCGAAGATAGATTCGGCCCACTTAAGTGGTTTGTGGTACCAGTATCATGGATATGCGTCTCCGATAGGCAGCAGACATCAGTCCAAAGAGAGTCCATTGTACGCGCCAGATGCGCTTCTTAACCTACCTGCATTAGCGTCCTCACGTTGAAGGCCCCCAGATCAAGTGATGGCTTCAGAATCTGCAATCTATTTCGTGATAAACTACGTGCACCGCTGTTTGGCAAGTGACGAACAATATGTCTGGGGGAATCTTACGGGTCGGAAAAAGGGGTATAGGGATAGGGTTAGGTATAGAAGACGAAGAGTTGAACGAAGTTTGGGATGTCTGAGCAGTAGCTCACTCTCTACCCGTCCCACTCGATGAAAGGTCCTGATTATTCCGCGCGACCACGAATGCAGTATAGAATAAGACAGTTTGTGTATACATTTAAGTCTGACGGACGGACACCGCCGGGGTGTCCAGCCACTAAGTAGGAGAGCGATTAGAGTTCTCAACCAATCCTTTAGTTCTAACAAGAACCTGATCGCAAGGTGGAGGCTTATCTACTAGGATCGAATACGCATCCACCAGTGTACTGACTGACAGGCAAACTCGAGTCGAACGTAACCTGGAGACTGAACTCTTCTACCTCAACCCTCTCACCTTCCGGAATGATAAGATCTCCTGGCTCGATAAAAACCATCCCGTGTAGCTCGTTGGGTTAGAGGGTACACAAGCCGTCACACCGCGTCCAGGTGCAGTCTCTTCGCGATCGGCAGGAGGCGTGCATATTATTACTGTGAAACTCAAAAAGGATGAGAATTTCTGACTTAGGTTATATCAGTTGTGATCTTTAACACAGCCCGCTGGTTTCTGTATGCGATAGGAACGAAGGGAGGCAGTAAATAAGCTGATATATTCCATCGGCTGAGAGTGTGCACGAATTAATTTATCGCGAGATAAGCACGCCTATTAATAGGGAAGAGAGAATACATATGTACAGCGAAAGAAATTCAAAAGGATGAACACAAAATAAACTTAACAAAACTCCCGAACGCATTTCATGTGGTTACCTTTGACTGAGAAGTGTTCATTGAGCCCGTAATACTGCAGATTTATCTGATGCGATCTTATTCACTAATATGATCTATTTCTTCACATCACCTACTCGTGCACATATTCCTCTTGCGTTAACCGATTCCGAATTTTCATGTGCCATGATGCATTATTTAGCAGCTTTTACCATATCACCGTGTGAATCATGATGATACCTGACATGCCCCATTTCTTCTGTCCTAGTCTGTTTGTAACTATTAGCTCAACGTGCACTCACTCACAAAACACATCTCGACATATGATTGCCTTCGCCGAATCTATTGTTTAACACCAGGGTCTCACTGGATTAAAACGGCATTAAGGCCGGGAAATGTGAGTGGTGTTTCAGTCACGTAATCCGAGCACTTGACCAAACAATCACCGGGTGGTATGGACAGTAAATAAAACCCTAGTTCAACGTGCATACATCCGTGAAAGGCACCACCGCATTAACAGGAAAAAAAACGAGAGCTTCCTCGTGAGTGTAGTAGGCTGAAAAACAGGAGGGTGTATCAAAAAGTTTTATTAAAATAGGGTTGGTTGCCTGTAATCTCAATACAGGAGGCTAATCAACTATTGTGATGCCGTCGCCCAAAGAACGGAATGAGGACTCTGAGTGATCGACAATGGTAGCCATGGTTGCAATCTAGGTGGAGCATAATCAATACGATTCGATTCTCTGGTGTGGGTGAATAGGTCGTCACGGTGATACAGTTGGCGTTCTCCAAGCAGCGTATACCAAAACCTGTCGCCGACAGGCCAGTTCGAGCTAACCGTTACGCAAAAACTTACCACCGAACCGGAAAATACTTTTCTCTCAATATAAAGTCTACCATTTCTTTGCACTCAGGAGTCGTAAAATTGCTGGCATGTTAGGTTGTAGCCTATGACCATGAACATTGGAGCACATTGTTAGTAGTGTCTCAGTGGAATTCTGGTGATATCATGGAGCGGACGCTCGGTTAATGAATTACCAGCGGATTAGTAACGTAATTCCTGCAAAATTTTCTGGTTAAAGTGCAATCAACTTATGTCACTATATTGATAGAATTTCTGTTAGATGTCAACAGAACATGACCAATGACATTTGATCAGAAAATTACTATTTTCGGTCTACCGACTCTTGGATTTGGGCACCCGTGAAATCCTTCAGCTAAATGAATGTCTCGGAAGTCGCTGACCGCTATCTGTTTGCAAGAGATAACAATGAAAAAAACTGTCATATACAAATAGGGATAATCGAACTGAAATGGTCATATCCACAGTATAATCCCCTTTACGTAATAACTGAACGCATTTTAGTTATTTATGTACGCCTGGGGTGCAATAGAATAATAATAATAGTTAGGCAAATTATTTGAGAACTAAAACATACTGTAGTTGGGCATTGATAACAAAAACTTCGCAGCCACTGAGGAAGGGTTCCCTAGCTGGCTGCTTTAAAAACTTCAAGCAACGCAAAATTATAAANATGGAGAGAGAGAGCACGTTTATTGACTATTCCAGCACAATTCACACGATTCAATTTTTAACTGTTTGCACCCATGTGATTGATTTCTAAGCTTTTCGGTCGGTCGTCGTGCGTAGAAGTCGCTTCGGACAATATTCAGTTTTCAATCAAACACACTTTCTATCCCTAATTCGTTTACCTATGTATGATAAAGTGCAATTCATGCAAAGCTCTATTGGTCCTGCTAAGAGCTGTCGGTATATATCATGTGTTTCTTATAGGTGTTATGAGCAAACCTAGTTGTGAAAAGTCGGTTCTTCAGGAAATGCTCTCGATATATTTTTCCTAACCCACTAGAAACGGATCACATNGATCACATTTGGGAAGCGAATCACAAGCGTTTATGTATAGCCCTGAACCAATCAGATTGTTCGCCGGGCAAAATGAAAGTCTTATAAGGACTAATCACAAAAACACAATTAATGCAGTAAAACAAACGATCAATTCAAACAACACTTCCCAACACATCCTTCTTCTTTTGAAAGTTTTTCGTCGTGATCATCATTGGCATATCTGTTCGCTTCAGGATGGGGATTGCGCTGTCTTGCCCATCGTTAGCATTTTTCACAACAGTTCTTGTGCACTAATTTCGACACTAGCAACAGGCAAATCGCGCAAAATAAAAAAAAACAGATTAATCTACACTGTTATATTGTTCAGCACCACCCATACAGTCCAAGATGGGTTCGATGTTAGTTCTATCATACAACCTTGCTCCTAGTTCTTATAACAAAAGAACAATTAGAAAGATATCAAAGCAAATTATTTTTGAAAAAATGTTAGAAATCTAGGGAAAATGCGGAGTCGGATCGGTAACAAACAGTCCGATACAAGTGATAGAGTGGGACGGGTTTTCCCGAGGGGAAGAGCATATAAGATAAGAGACAGGTATCTCACAATGAGTTGTGCGTAAATGGAAGAACTATGTGTAGTCAACCGGACAAGCAACTCGTCTCGATCGACTTTAAATTACTCATTTGTGTCGTGTGCACGTAGAAATCATTGATTCCTAAGGCAAGTATCAATTGACTTAAACAGGATTGGTTCGAGTCCGCACGGCTAGTGGATAGCATGCGACCGGCCCGGCGTCGTAAAAACCGGGCGTGTTGGACAAAACTTGCATGTGCAGCTTGAAGCTGAGTCCAACCGACCTGGTTTAACTGACCGGTAGTTGGACTGGCCCGGTCTAACCAGGAGCTGGTGGATAGCACCTTGTAGAACCAATGCACACAGGACAAGAGACCGCAAATCACCTGCTGGATTTCCTCGTTGGATGGATCCAAGAGACAACTACAACAAACCGAAAAATGGAGAAAGCGGTAAATAATAAAAACTGCATTCGTTCCAGAGCGGTTAAAAACTGAGTAATTATATGTTTAGATATTATTTATAATAAACGATTTGAAACAAATAACGAAAAGTGCTTGTGCTGCTCGTTTTAGATATCTCAAAGAATGTGCTTTAGGACTAAGAAAATTGGCACAGTTCAGCAAACAAATCACGCACAGCGATAAGAGTCAAATAAAGCTGGGATAGGCTGGAAGTGAATAGGCTCGAAGGGACAATTTTAATGAACTAGCTCCTCGATGACGGTGAAATACCTTAATCGGTACATAGAGACGATTATCGATCTTCAAAAGCACATGTGCTTGGATTGCGGATAGATCAGTCGAGATATTGGGAATCTATGTGTTCAACAATGTCAGAAACATTTGTGCATTTAGATCTTATCCCAGATCGGGCAAGTTTCGTAAACGAACAAACCGATGTTTAACATATCCGCGAAGAAAAGCAGCTTGCATTTGCTCAAGAGCAGAGGTCCACAAACAGTCGGGCTATTTTGCAGTAGGGAATAGTTTTTCTATTCGCATTACGAAGTGAATAGGCTACTTTTTCACCCCCCTTCTTGCTTCCAAAGGCCCCAGTATGATCGGATTGTGACTGGTCACCCTTCCCTCACACCTCGAAAAATACTCCTACACGAGCAAAAGTCTCGGCTAAGGAAGCTCAACTCACTGCCTTACCGATGCGAAAGTGATTTCCCACCAAAGTGAGAGGACGAAAAAACAAAATCCGAGATTATAAACGAGTCGGTGAATCATTGTCCGATCACTTAGAGAAGGTGGGTAAAATTCCTGATTCAAAAATGAACAGGAAGAGGTGTAAAAAACCACAAACACCCACACCTTCATCTTTGTGACAGTGGTCATCGGCTCATTTGGGCACTTTGGACGTTTAACCCCATCCAAAGGACGTATGATCCGAAGAACTGGACACCGGCCCCCAATGGAATGCGAGCTCCGTCCGGCTTTCTAGCCAAAGGGTGAAGACCCCGAGGTTATCCCCTTCCTTGGTCAGGCAACCGGGAAGTAACATGCCCACACAAACTATAAAGACATTCGACAGAGTTTATCTTAATATGTTGTGGTACATATACCAATTCCATATAATTGGTTCCGTGTTGAATATATGTATTCACATATAACTCACAGTTACTTGTGAGTAGTGACATGGTGTAATTGATACTGATTTGAACTGATCATCCTGTTGTTGTCGGGCCAAACTGAACTGATTTATTATCACCAATGAAGACACCCGAATGAATTGGCAATTCGGTTCAGCCTTGCTATAAGCTGGTTGGCACAGCGATGACACATATTCCATTTGATGGGTCCGGAGTTCAAAGCCCGGACGGGACGGTGGACATGAACTATTGATAGGGTCTAATAAAAGCGAAATTCGAGTCCAATACTTTTGAGTGTATGATTGACTGCAAGAACTGAGGATTATGCGTGAGGGGGAAGCCTGAATCATGGTCAGTTGAAAAGAGTATCTCTATTTTTGAGCCATCATCACAATCCACCACCACTTTCTAGAGATCATGTTAATCAGATGTAGAGGAAAAAGCAAAACCACAATCCATTACCCGTTAGTTAGAATCTTGAACTACGTTGGTCATTCTCCTGAACTACAAAAGCACTGAAAAACATTCGATAAACATTTGGCTCATTATGCAGAGTAGATCAGCTGAAAACTCCTAAGACCTGACCAGTATGGGGGCAACATGAGAGGAAAGTCCATTCGTAGCCAAATGAGGATGAGCTATATCGGAAAGTATTGATGCTTGGGTGTTTTATGTAAGAAAAATATGAATTTTGATACAGTGTGCTATTGTTCAAAACAGTAAAAAGATTAAGAGAAACAATGATTTGGTGTAATGAAAACTGACTCAATAACGCCCAAAATGGTGACCAGGAATCATAGATTTACTATTTCGTTGTCAACTTTGTATCACGAAAACACGAGAAAATAATTATTGAAATGAAAAGGTTGCAGTAATCGAGTGGAACTCTTACCCGCGTACAACTTCCTCCACATAGGCCTCGTGGACTTGAATCAGTTGATCCAAATTTGTTACAACTGTATTCTGACTGGACAGTTCGAAATTCTCCGGGTTAGAACCAGTTAACCGTTTGACGAATTTAGACCAGCTCGCTTTGACCGCCTGATTTACCAGATAGGTTTCTATACCCCGAACGACTTGATTCATTTCATGTAACCACACACTTGTTTGATGAAACTGAAAATCAGATTGTCCGACTGGAAGGGCGGGTCGTCGGGGATCATTTGGTGTCGACCCGAGTACGCGCCGTCCTCGCAACTGATGGTAGCAGGAGTTCAAAGACCAAATGGCAAACCTGACACGGACCAATTGACAAAATACACGATTATATTTGCGTAACACCGTCTGGTGGAGGATAATATTTATGGGCCATGGGGCCAAATATCGCACGGACAAATGGTCAAAAGCCGGTGCGCGTCGTGGATCGACCACGCTGTCTTCGTCCACGTTTGTACCCGACACCGCCAGAAAGTCTATTGGACAAACTATAGAGAAACAAGTCCGGGAATGATCCTCCCACATGTGATTCAGAGTAAAATCTTCATCGGAGTCTGAGGACTTATTGTGCACTTGACGGGTAAACTTGCGCAAGACGCTTTGCATCAAGTCACGCAGAAACCCGGAGTTGTATACATCGGATCTTCTCGATAAAGGACCATCAGCCTGCAGGAGAAAAGGTATATCTATAAGAAGCAGTGTTCATAACAGAGTTCAGTGAAGATGTATCACGTCAGAAACCATACATTTGACAATATAAAATTAAATTATTACTAAACTATCTCAAATTCTAAAATACCGTGGGCACAACAGACGTGGACTCTTAATCCGGAAGATGGTTAGTTTGATCGACTGGACAAATAGGGCTCCAAAAAAAACTACGGGTTTAAAGCACCAGCTCACAGCCAAGTCCGTTCAGCTGCTCTACGGAATTTCCGGTCGTAGATCCATCAATTCAACCTATACATTGGTTTGAGCGGCCGAGTGTTTCAACAAAATGAAACAGGGATATCAGCAGGAAAAGGAGCACGATCTTTGTCATTATTCCTTTGTGCTTCTCTCAGCTTCTGTTGGCACTTTGCATGTTTCGTTGCCATCCGACTTCGGTGGTAGGCAGTTTTGCTGTGGTCCGGCTCAATAAAGCGGCTATAAAATTTGCTGTTCTGTACACAATTGTAATAAAAAATCTTTCACAGATAATTTCAATCGACAATGACAAAAAAACTGCAAACAATTCACGCGTGACACTGTGACTCATCTAAAAATAATCTCCTTTGTATTGTATTATAGATAACTTGTGCAGTCGGCGGTGCCCACATTTCAGTTAAAAATGTGTTCACCGTTGCAGTGGGATAAAAAATGAAATGAAAATATAATAATAATATAATATAATAATAATATAAAACTTAATTAGGTGTATATCTTTGTAAGTTTAAAATTAGTTCGTTACGGATCCTCACCGTGTCAATGAGAATACGAGCCAAATAGGGAACCATTGAGTTGCGGTAAATTTTTATGTGGGAGGGTAAGCAGCGAAAATTGGATCGGGTTGAAGCGTGGAAACGGCAAGCAGATAAATCGGGATTGAGTGGACGACTGGGGTCATTGAGTATCTTTTGAGCGAAGTTCTCACATGAAGTGATATACAAATTACACAACTTTGAGATCAGAGCGTTTAAAGGAATAAGAGAAAGACAGTTGATGATCGGCGAGCCGCGACGTAGAGTAATAAGGCCCTTTCTAAGTGGACCAGGGAAAATAACGGGCGAACAACGGGAAAAATGCATTGGTAAACAAAGAAACAGTTTCATATCTGACGCGAAATTGTCATAGCTTGCGTATTCACTACACTGTATAATTTCTGCTAGACGGACTCTTGTTACGCGAGGGAAATGGCAATTGACTTTTCAGTCACATATATATGGTAAAACCATGAGAAAGACAAGGTCAGTGTTATGATGTTTGAACGGTATGTCCACACGGAAAACTGATGCATTTACCTAAATTACTGCATCAGTATACTACTTACTTTGGCGAATAACTCGTCCAACAACGACTGCGAGAATTCTCCGTGTTCTAGGAAGTATAACTGTCGCAGGCAATGGAAATGATCCATAAGATGCAGTTCATATAGGAAGTGATTGCACACAGCTCGGTCCACTTCACGAAAGCTGCACACAAACAGTTCACAAATGAGGAAGCAAACATTCGGTTGTGCTAAGTTTCCAGGAGTTTTCAGTAAAAAGTAGTACGCTTATACTGTATTATGTAATAGAAACAGAAGTGAGTCTACTAGAGCAGGAATTTAATGGTTTCAGAACCAAGAAGAGAAGTATAATGAACAGGTGACTAAGGTACAAACTAATACCTTGTTTTATACATTATGAAACACTTCAAAATATGTTCATCGCTTTTCGAAATTCCATGTTTTCATCTACTGAGACCAGCTTTGGGAGAACCCACAAAACTTAATAAAATTACTGAAATCGTTTTGTTAAAAAGTATACTCATTCCCAAAGGTTGGTAAACTATGATGGAGTACAGTGAATAACTGTGTTGAAATCCATTACTACTGATGATTCTATGGTGATACGACTGAACTGTTCCCAAAATCAGGCTGAAACCTGGGTGTATGCCAAGCAATTTCCGTAGTCACTGGTTATTAGTCGAGAATAGATAAAAGCGAACGTAGGACTGGTTCGGATTTAAATGTGAGTGAGGTGTTGGGGAAAATGCAATCGTGTAAAGTGGAGAAACCACACGGCACAAAATCTCGAATAACTACCAATCACTCGTGTGGCCTGGTCGGAAATCTTCTAATTGATTGCAACCATGAGTGGAATGTACAATGACGCACCGAAACATAAAGACCACTGAAATAAAATAGTTTCCTCTTTGCTTAGCCAGGGAAACATTTATAAATAGAATCAGACAGAGGTGGGCGAGTTTATTGGGTCGTGCATACACCAACAAAGATGGACGCGAATGACACCTACAGTTTAGTTCAGTTCATTTAGTACCACCATTATCCATGCACATTCGTGCGGCGGTTTTCGTTGCTGTCTTCTGGCTGCCCGTTTGAATGAGGAATAGGAGAACGACAGGAAAGTTGAAAGTAGAGTCGAATTGAAAATGGGGAATTTCAGTGGCCTAGGAGTGAAAAGAAACTGAGAAGATGCACGAACGCCATTGTTTACGACATTCAGCCATATTAATCAGTGTCTCTAACCACCGGTTACGATCATCCCGAGGCTTTCATCCATCTACCATCCGCACATGGGCCATATCATTTAGGCAAACAAGTTCAAGACTATGTGAACAACTATTTTCCAAATGATCCATAGTTCTAATAAAACTTATGAGACAGAAAAAATTCTTGCTTACATTCTTTACATGATGCTCGGTAATTTAACAAGACAATTTTCACAAACTTCATCCAGTATTCAAGCTTTTAAAGAAAGATGCATTAAGGTTACTGAATGATCTGGGAAAAAGGATTTGAAAAGCCTAAGAAACAAAGATAGCTTAGAGGAAACTTCGGTAATCCTCATTCTTTGGTCCAGCAAAACAAACTTACTATGCGAGCAAAGGACAAAGGACTACTCTATTCAACAACACCTGAATAGGTATCCGATTCAAATCGATTGTGGTATCCGAGTTGAGCTGAGCGTTTGCCACAGAATTTTTGCAACCAATGAGATGACCATAAGGGTTTGCCAATGGCGGGTTAGCTATAATTATCAAACAAACAAAAAAGCATTATTTAAACGAAGTCTAGAATAATGGAGCATAACTGAAAAAGACTAACCTTTTGATTATGCATGGAAGTATATATATATATATATATATATATATATATACATAACAATATTTATGTTGCGCTTGTTTCGAAACGGACTTTCTTCCTGGCATATATTCCGGCAGCGCAGAATGACGAAAAAGTGGCCTCTTGTTGGGAGGGCAAACCGATCAGTGCAACAGATTCACTGGACCTAATTGGGCTTCTTGGTTTGAGCTCAGTGATCCGATTGACGTCTCCTTCCGATCCAGAAGAAATGTTTCAACTGCGCGTTTCCGGGGACACTTGCATCAGCGCCTGGTCAAACAGGCGTTGATATTGCCTTAAGCGTCAAAGGCTCAATTAAAGTCAAAAAGCAGAAACCAAACGAACGGTGTTTATTCGTGGTTTCTGCTCAAGCACTCATAGACTGCAGCCCGGATACACGTGTCTCCTATCACTACCAACATGAGCTTTCTCTCAAAGCACCTAAAACGGATATCGTGATCGTGGCCGGAGACCTAAACATACATTCTGGTCGTCTGTCACCCGATGAGACCCATCTTGAGGGCCATCATGGTTTTGATAGCTGTCGTTCCGATAATGTGGATGAACTTCTTAGTATATGCTCAGAACACGATCTGTTACTCGTTAGCATGAAACTCAGACACTCTAAGCGTCACCTAGCCACATGGCGTAACCCCTCTTCGGCTCAGACGTGGAGTCAGACTGATCATATAATTATCAGCTGTTGATGAAGAGCGTGTGAAAGACTGCCGTTCGCATTGGTTTACCCGCTTGGACTTCGACCACGCAGCGGATTGTGCCAAGTTTTCTATGTGATTTAGTGACCGCAAAAAATGAGATGCAAACAGCTTGACATTGCGAAGCTTTCCGTTCCGGCCGTGCTGAACGACTACTAAAACGAGTTGGCCGCGAAAGTAACTTCCACCCCTTTAAGGGGTGTATATCAACACTGGAAAACCACTCTAAACGAAATGCACTCAGTTA
>UZAN01051278.1:0-19164 GCA_900618425.1 Echinostoma caproni | reverse complement strand
TCTGCCCACAGTTGGTAATTTAGAATTTAACATTTCTGATATTTGATGACAAGTTAAATGATTTCGGTTTCAGCAAGAAAAAGAAAAGAAATCTGTGCATTTTATGCATACAACACAGAAAAGTATATTGATTCTCATAGAGCATACATAAATGAGAAACTTGCGAACTGGTCGTCACACCTACTCAGTTAACTATTGGCAGGAAGTAGTGACTGAATGATAACACCGAGGGTTTTGAGCGTTGTCAAAAGAAATGGAAAACTTGTATAAAATAAGGGTTTTTTTGATGCTTTCGTAAAAGGTGAAAGCAACGCTCTGAACCTACAAAGGAGCGACAGACATTCGATTGATTTTCTAGTAGCTAGTTCCATGACAGAACAGCTTACAGATATCGCAATAGAATAACACCTAACTGATCACGAGTGGCACAACGGTGTAACAGTTGGATGGGTTTTTATGAACTTGATGATCATTTTATAGAGGAGTTTTGGTTGTAAGCAGAGCAAATGAAGCGTAAACCGAAAAGCTAGGAAGTTTTTTCGATCTAATTGGGTCTTATCAGCAGCACAGTGCGCAAATCCATCGATCCAGCTGAAGGCTGAATTCGGGACCTCAGCACAGGTAGAATACAAGTCTACTACTCACTGGGCCCTTTCCCGGGGTTAGCTGATCAAATCGTTTTTCATTTCAAGTATACACGCTATAGTACAACCCATTTTTTCGGACCAAAGTATCATACAACTCGCGCATCTTAGCATCAGTCTCTCGGGTAAGCATTGAATAGGAAATATTCAAAACCTAACCACATAATGAGATCAATATTTTATATTATCAAAGGCTTAAGAAGACCATTCATAAGCCTGTCCTTAATTAACGATATTTTGCTTCAGAGTATGTTCTGTAGAATAGAGAACACAACAAATCAGTCTTAAATAAAGCGTAATTATTCACCACAACTTATCAGCCATCACAATCATAATCCGAATTTAATTCATTGAACAAGTTTTATAGTTTAATCAATCCCTAGAACTGCAAACTCCACATGCATACGATCGGGAGAAAGGGTTTGACGCATAGACTCATGCATAGTGTATTTTTGGTGCTTTAAACAGATGATTTTCTAAAGAAGTTTCTGATTATAAAACTAAGAAATAGAAATGAAGAATTAATTAATATTTATCTGTCAGGACCGGGACATCATCGTTTTCATAGATACCCTGATCTGAAAGCAATCATTTTCGTCATAAAATTAGAAAAAATGTTTTCCTCACTCATTGGTCCGCTAAATATATATATTTTCTCTACAGTGACATTAGCAATTTATGTTGACACCTTTTTCTATGAGCCCCATCAGAGATGATGTTTAAATTGCGGTGTTTGGATTGTGTTAGAGATTCTATGTAACAAAAAGGTCCAGATAGTTTCACATAGGCAAATAGGTATAGGCCTTACTTCTGAAAAGTTCCGATACATATTCACTATGCTCTTTTTGTATAGAAATAATCGGAAAAACCAATTGACCACCCCCCCCCCCCNATACCTTTTCATTGAGAGCGAACCAATGGATAGCTTCCTAGGTAGACATTCGAGTTGTCTCAAGTCAATAGTAGTTTTGTTCATCCGGATGGATGGATTTTCAGCATTTTACACCACATTTTTGCATGAGAAATTGCAAAATCGTACGGAATGAAACTGAAATTGGTAGATATCCTCTCTGTCAATGAAACAAGCAATCATGTAATTCTGTGGAAAATTTCTCCTTATCAACAAGTAGACGTGCGAGATACGGCTAAACAAAAATACGCAATGAAGAGGCACGTGCACATACAACTTTGAACCTTAGCTAGTTGATGGCGTCCATGCAGACTTTGAAAGTTCGTTGTGTAATGGATGATGCATGTCTGAGAGTATTTTGACAGCAAAAATTTCACATGCCTGTAGATGTCTGTCCATGATAGAGTCTGCAAGTTTATCTCTAATAATGCCAATGTATTCAGAGATGTATTTTAGAGATTCTACCAATAAATAAAAATCTTTTTCAACAAATCGGGGAAAAGCACTTAACAATATGCATGCATTCATAGACCTAACAATAAACGTGTGGGAAACAGGAAGTATTTTTAATCGGAATGAGAAATATGAAAGAATCCTAACTTTCCAGAATATGTTCTGAAAATGCAGTGATCATGATAAATAGTATGGTAGTGTTACGCCAAGGTATTTTATTATCTTTGATGTCGGTATGGGTTCATGATTAATAAAACGGGTGATAAACCTATTTATTAGGGCTGAAAATGGTTTGTCGGCAAAGAGGGTAAAGATAGCATCCTGACATTTTGAGGCATTCAATAAGAGATAACGAACGGGACAAGAACCAAATAACGTCATCCGGCTTGCTTTGAATTTGTGAAGCCTCTTCAAGGATGGGTGCCTTCTAAAACAAAATCGTCTGCATATTTACAACCAATGAAAGTAGAAGAGATGGAAAATTGTTTGACATACATTCAAAAGAAAAACGGGAAAAATATTGCACCTTGTAGAATACCAGAAGTAACCGAGCAAGTATATTTCTTGCCGTTGAGGCACGTGAACTGCTTTCTATCAGTGAAATAATCGCTGGTCCATTCGTCAACGATTGGATTAACACCACGTTCGGTAATTAGGTTGAGCAATACGAATCAACCATGACTGTCAAATGCGTCTTTGTAGTCTCATAACATCATTCCCACTGTCTTACACTTCGTATCCAGAGACGGAAGTATTTGGTGAACAAGGTCAGTAACGGTATCAAGTGTTGAACAAGAAGAGCGATGTGCAAATTGATGTATATCATCTTCGGAAGACTCTATGAAAATCCTCGGTAGTAAGCATCTCTCAAATAATTTGAGCAGGACTGTCACGCAGACGTTGGGACAGTACTTACCAAGTTCCTTCTGGGGGACGAGAGTTGCCCTAGCCAGTCTCCAAATATCCGGAACTTTTTCGCTTACCATAACCAGTGAATATGTTAGATAGTGGGACTGACAGAGTGCCGCACACATTAAGTACCATGGGTGATAGTTGATCCGAACCAGATGCTTTATTCATGTTCGTTTTCCGTAGCTGTCGGAGGATTGCGGTGGGTTCGATCTTTGGTGACGAAGTCTGCAAAGCTGTGCTTTGTGAAACTAGACTAACCTCGGAATTGAGTCTGTCCACATCGACAGTTTCCCTTTTGTGTTTATTGGTACTGTCACACAGCCGATTAATAGCTCTTCACATGTCATGTCAACTGAAGTTTCCCAGAATAGTGTAAATGCACAATTTATTTCAACGATTTATTTCAGACTTGATCAAATTGTAAGCCGCTTGACATGGGTTCCTTATCCATGCTTATAGCCTTCTTATTTCTACCTGCACAGCTGTCTTAGTACCAATGACCAGCATCTAACATTTATGGATGGAGACCGCTTCAGGTAGGCAACACTGGTTAAAGCAAAAATTAATGTGGTCGGTAACATGTTCACAGAGGACAGAAAGGTTCAGATCTGGAAAGTCCGAAAAATCTGTGATGGTGATCAGAGATCTTAGCCATTCTAGGTTCTCCGATGAATAATTTCTTTGACTCATTATCTTGAATGTTTTTCTTAAAAATGTGTACCGGTTAGTTTTCCTGCATACCGTTGGACACACTTTTAAGGTACTACTCAGAAGAACCCGTTTATGGACTTTCAAAAATTGAATTCTATTTGTGAAAACAAAGTCCATTTGTGCTTCGAGTCTGGTAAGAAATGTACCATCCGGATTGGATGACTAAGGCGAATCAGCCAGCTGTCATCCGATCGATCGACCGGAGTGTCAGGGTCATGAGCTGATTGGTGCGTCATTACGTCGCCCAATTTACCGCATGCATTTGCGTATTGTGTCATGATCAATAATATACTCTGATTTTCGTTTTCTCAGTCGTGTTTTCTCTTCAATTGTTGAGGACCAGTCAATAGATGCACGTATCGATCATAGGTCTTTACAAAAAATAACAGCAGTTCTCTTTGTCGGTTATCACAAACATTTCCAAAGCATTTAGAGAACAATTTGCTTTCAGTATCGGTTAAGTAATACCAATTGTTGAGTGGGGAATATTTTTGTCAGTATGAGAAATTTTCAATAGTTATTGATATGAGCACGTGCACATTTATTTGTGTCTCACTGGCTAGTGACACTTAGTTTCCGTGCGGTGTTTTACCGAGCTCCATTTAATTTGTCGAGAGAAATAAAAAAGTCTGACCGGTGTGTTTTTCTCAAATCTAACCGGTATTGAAATTTATGAATTTCAGTTGGGCACAAAACTTTTCAATAATACCGGAAAGTGTTTCACTCTTTGGGTGCAGTGTGTGTACAGTGTGTGTGCCAGGGGTGGGTGGTTGCTTTTTGAGAAATCAAGGCGTAAAAGAGAATGAATCCAAGTGGATTCAATAAGGACAAATAAAATAACAGCTGCACATTCACAAGTAGCTTTCAGGCAGTCCTGGTTTTTTATTAGATTGAGACAGATCAAATCAAAACAATATCATATCGAGCGATGATTAAAAAGAAATGGAATAAAACAGTTTTATTTATATAGTTTTGCAATGATATCATGTGAAAATGTTTCTCTGTCAGTTAAATCGATTGACCTAGGGGAGTTAAAATAAGTATTTATACCAGAGGAAAAAAATACACCTGAGTTTGAACAAGGGCGCGGCATGTGAACAGATCACGTTTGAGGGAAACGATTATGTTCTTCGCGTAGGAAAAACTTGGCACAATATTGTGCGTTGGTCACACAAATTTGTGGTTATGGTTCCCGGCGTGTATCAATGAAGGGCAGCCCATGATTGCCAAATTGTGATGAAGAAAAACAGTCAACTTTTTAAGTTGAAGCAGAAAGGAGAGAAGTAAACTATGATAAACATAAGTGGGCAGACAAAAGAACTAGTAATAGATTATGGTACTATAAATGATCACTATTTGTGAACTCAAAACGATAAGTGAAGAAGCTGAACAACAGATCTGCAAAAAGATTCTGATTGCAGATTGCGAAACACAGAAAAATGCATAAAAAAACTTGGACATTTCTGGCGCAAGTTTCACTGATTGGAACACAGTTTCAATCGGCAAAAGAAAACTGGCAGAAAAATGATGCTGTTTTAGAACAACTGGGAATGGCTTGATAGAAAACCAAACAACTAACACAGTTGAAAATGGAAAACAAAGTATCGGACTTTGTCTTCAATGTGGCAATTGGCATCTTGCTTTTATTGCCATTGACTAAGGAGCCCCGGACGGTCAAGGAACTGAATTGGTACGTTAAGTTCACCATCCGCCTTGCCGAAGCAAAGGAAACGGTTGAATTGGTCAAAGAATACATTCAATCGAATACCTATCCGAAAGAATATTGGAAAGTTTGACGCCGACATCATATCGAGTTGAACAATTGCTCAGTGAAAATTCACAGCCAAAATCAACTAGACACCTATCGCAACAGAATCACGCAATTCAAAAGGAATATTGTCCAAGGGGAGTGCACGACTGAGTTACTTTCCGAGAAGAAAAGGTGATGTTCCAATCGATGCTTAACCAAGTAGTCACAAAGTATGTTCAAAAGAAGCGGCTTAAAATCCTACCGGACTTTGTTTTCAATGTGGCAGTGGGCGTTTTTTACTTACACTTGAAAATCTTAAGAAGCAGGTCACATCATTATCTCTGATATACGTCAAAAATAAATGCGAGGAAAAACATCAGCCTAAAGAACTTATGAATCATCATTGATTGGTGGTTTCACAACAGTTCCGCGTGCCTTTTTTATGTATTTTTCCGAAAATTATTACCTTTATTATGACTACAACAACAAGCAGAAGATTAAACCTTTAGGAGAAGAACGGAATGAGAAAGGGAACTGTAAGCTGAAAAATGACTGTGGGAGAAATAATGAACCAACCTCTGTTGTTCACTTGATATTTAATATTAAGGTATATTTGATGAAGGGACAGCGTCGATTCACGTGTATTTGGTTTGGTTGAAATATTTCACGGGGACACAAAAACAGGTGGATCGCAGCCTTTTCCCATGCGGCAGTCTGATTGCCTATCACCGGGCTTTTCATTGTCAAAGTACCACTGCTTAACCAGCCGAAAAGGTGTACAGACTTTTGGTCCCCAATTTTATTTAAACGAACCGCTTTTGATCTGTGGTAACACGTGATATTCAGCATCATCAGCTCCGATTGTGGATTCCTCAAGGAAATTCACCTGCCTTGGCCTGGGCGACCTGGCAGTATTCTGCCCACAAGCCAATCTTTTTATAAAGATTATTGTACCATAATTTGCTTGGAACACAATCTGTCCTCAGACAAGTGTGAAATATAATATGATAATATAATATAATCATGCCTTTTATCATCCATGGGTTTATAGTAGAAGAAAACATGTATTATTACAGTGAAAATGAAAAAAAATTTTCTACTGAACAGCACAAATTGAAAATTGTGTTGGTTGTATTCACAAATCAATCGACAGCATACATGATCTATTACAATGAAACCGGACACGTGGCGAAGAGAGAGTTCTTTTGAAAAAGAATTCAATCGAAAATTTACAGTAAAAGTTGCTAGTCCAAATTGGTACCGTGCGTTTTGGAGTTGAAATCTTTAGCATTGTTTTTTAGAGGGTGTGAGTGAACGCGATGATGTTTACTATAGTATCTGCTTAAACCTTTACCTAAGTGAACGAAGGGTGGAAAGGAGACGAATATGGGATCGGTGGGTAAGTTAAACTGTGAGGAAATAATGCAGTGTTGACAATTTACTGAAAACATAAATGATTCGCTCATACAGTTGCTCACAAATAGTATAGTTGTATTTATAGTGAGAAACACTCGCTTCTTGCAAATATGCCTGTGTTCTTCCGGATAATATGCTAACTATGGTTGCGAGTGACGTCTCTCTTAAAAACCCGTAGTAGAAAAAACAGTTCAAAGATCAGAATAAAGTAACATTGATCCTGTAAACTTGATATGCGTTCTCATTTGGATCCTTAGCTCTGGGTTTTTGGTTACCATACGACCGCATAAGTATTTCTCGTAATTCCAAACCATCCTTAACTAACTATATCCAGAACAACTGACCGTCGTATTGGTTCTTATGAAAGACTTTAAAACCTCTTATCACACTGTATCACGGTTGAACCCCTCTTTAACCAAAATCCACAATAAAACGTTTTCAGTTTTGCAAACACAAGTATTTGTACGATCGCAACAGGATGATATAAGAACGGTGAAGTAATGGGAAAAACGAGCGAGGAACTTACAATAAACTCACAATTACTTGTGAAGTGGTGTAAACTAAATGATATTGTTTTAACTGATTATGGTTCAGAATTATTTCTATACAAAATCCTCAGTTCAACTAG
Source organism: Echinostoma caproni (assembly GCA_900618425.1). Taxonomy (NCBI): domain Eukaryota; kingdom Metazoa; phylum Platyhelminthes; class Trematoda; order Plagiorchiida; family Echinostomatidae; genus Echinostoma; species Echinostoma caproni. Next base: position 11,740 of record UZAN01051278.1, on the reverse strand, counting down.
TCAATCACGCACTGAGGAAGCACTAAACTGCCGTCTCTCTCTGTTAGAATACGTCAGTGATGCATATACACCGAATGTCCGGGATTTGAACTCCGGATCACTCACATGAAAGGTGTTTGCTATCAACGGGACAATCATAAGAGAATAACGGAAAAAAGCTGTCTTCAAGAGCAATCAGCTGTTTCATTGATCGTAACAGGAACAACGGGATAAACCATATACTGTCTTTAAAATCAGATCAAAATCTAGATTAACAGGTTTACTTCAACGGGGGATCCAAAAACTGCATGGACGACCCGGTTTGAGGAAACCTTTCAAAGCATTGCACAGTCCTCCTTAAGCTATTTGATTGCGTTTCATCAAGCACAATTCAAAACAGGAAAAGGCTTGAAAGTTGGCCTTAACAAGAGAAATAAATATAAGCGCAAACGCCCGTTTGTAACCTCGGGTTAGGAAAAACAACGTTTTTGTAAAGCCTGTAAACACACACGCACCAACGAATACAAGAGCACTGTTGTTGTTCTTAGAAATGGCATAACGTTTTGCATCAATCACGATACTGGTTCACTTCGTTGCCGATTAGGTTAATTTATCAAAGTCCGGGACTACTTTAAATGCAACTTTTACCGCCAATTGAAAGCAAATGCTGAGAATGGCAGTCAATGGTGATTAAGTGATTCAGATCATCAGATTGGTGAGCTGCATGTCCTGAGTTCGAATCCCGACGCCGACGTTCATTTTTCACGCAGCCTTTGTGAGGTCGCAGCTCCCTCCCTGAAAGTTGCCCATACAATTGTATCCTCAGTAAAATAAAATAAATTAAAATCTCTTATTGTTACAAACAACGAAATTTTCGTGTTTTTCACGGAAAACCTGCATAATTCGAGTGATGGTAAAGCTGATAAAATGAACTGGTTGAAGCGAGGACGCAAATGGTCTTTTAGGACGAGTGAGATAAATTGCTTAAAGCAACTAAAATCATGGAGAAAGAAGAAAAGAACACCCGGATATATTGAAATGAACTAGTTTGTCAAAAAATATCTCTCAAAAGGCTTCTCTCTGTTTGGAGATGATGGAAGGAATTCATCGCCTCTAAATGTGTATTCTCATGTTAAAATGAGTATATTTTGGAATTTAGAAGGATGCATCTCAAATGGTCTCTGAATTTCAAACTAATGTAGGTGCAATTAAGATCTTCATGTGACGCTGTTATGATTATTTACCATTAGAATAAACATAACTCGGAATAAAAGCTGAGGATGAATGAGGGGGAAGCTTTATTCAACCAGTAGACAGTGACAGTAAATAAAAATCAGCGTTTAATAAATATCGGAAATTATTGTTGCAACAGAAAACGGTCCGTTTCACATTTAAAAAATTCGTCAAATTCAGGTCCGACGAAAAAAACAGAAGGATTTTTTATCCAAGACCGTAAGTACTGATGAATATTGATTGAGGATCTTGAAGAACAGCAACCAACAAACAGCAACTGGAATTAAATGAATTCATTTTCCTAAACGTAAAAACGTTTAGGTAGTTTTGCATTGAATTATTTAATTAAAACGAATTAAAATCAAATTAACACTCATTATCATTGCATAAAAGTGTATCATAGGCGAAAGCTATTAGTTTTTGTATTCTCAAGATACACCGAATTGAATATCCATTGTTCATGTTTTGAATTCTGAAGGTCCGGAAATGGCTATACTTTCGTTTTCTTTGCTCCTAGGCAATAATAGTTTTATAAAGACCCGGTTGGATCTTCTTATGTTCAGTGCCCTAGTGTTACATGATACACTGAAACACATGTCTCACTGTCATATCGCTCTTCTGAAGTTCGAATGTCGCGCATACCTTGACACATTGCGAGCAATTCTGTACACAACGTACATCGGTATTCAGCTGTTGATGGCAGGGGACACAGATTTGATGAAACTGAGTCTACTTGTTAGGGATTACTGAGAAACTAAATCACTTACTTAGAAGACCGTGCTAACACTCAGTTCCTCACAGCAACGAATCTTCATGAATCGAATTCGGGGCCATTTGGGGCCATTTCAATATATTCTAATTTCATTTTCAAAATGTTTCAAATGCTGAGGTTAGACCGTTCAAGTTGTCCTGATTGTGGCCATTTACTTTAAGAACCCCACCCCACCACTGGTATAACGTATTTAGTTTCTCTTCATCTTTTTAAATCATTGCGACATTTCGTTTAGTTTGTTTCTCTGAAAAAAGTATCGAATATCAAGGTATTTCGTGAGGCTGATACATTCAACTTTACTAGCTCTTTAATTTAAGGACCTCTGTAGAGAAACTGTAGGATAAGATACAGTGTACAGTTATGGCTGTATAATTTAGATGGTTTCAATCCCATCTACCTACCATGGTACGAATACGTGTCAAGTTAATTCAGTGTTCAATAGTTACAGGCTCAGCATAACAAACGGCTGTTTGTTTTAGTTTGCTTGCATTGGTAATTTTACCAAACATGTTATAAACTTATTTGTTAAAAGATAAGCTATTCAATTCAGTCTCATTTGAGACAGTTTCCTTAAGGTGTTTCATTGTTTGGTTAAAACAACATTTGTGTGTACTTGAGGCTGAACAAACCAGAGCTATGCCATTCAGCGCGGTGCGATCAACTAAAAAAAAGCCGCTTCTGTTTATACCATACGTACCTCTTAGAATGCCGCCTCGATTGATTCAAGAACAATAACAACTCAGAGGAATGAAATTGAGAATCTGGTAGGAAGGAAATAATTTGAAGTAGGAATAAAAAAGAGCAACATTGACCGGATCAAACCAACACCGGTCGTTTGTGGCTCTCCGATTGTGCATTAAGTAGTACATTGCGACAAATACTTCTTTTGTTAGTTATTTAAGTAGTTTGTTTTCACTGAAAGAAATGCGTTTTGCTTGGTCAATATTGCTGCACTAATGATTTGTGCACAGGAACAAAATACATAGGAACACGGTGGATACTTTATTGTAACCAGTAAAATATGATGGGGAGAATATTTATTACCAAACGACAGGTTATTTTATATTACATATGTACGGAAGTATGTATTGGAGGAAACTTGAACAAGACAGTGTAGTTCCTCCGGATTTGGGATTATCCGTGGAGGAACTTTATTTAAAAAGTATGTCAAAAATTGATTTTACACTTGAGATTACTCCGAACAAGTCAGTTAATGAATTGGAAACTTGATACAAGTAAAAAGTAGTAAGATTTAAGTGCAGGATTATACCAAGTATTATTTGTTAAATCACAAAATATGCTCATTGATTAAGAACAAAATGTAGGCGAACAAATGTTTTCGATGAATTCTTTTTCAAGCCTTTAAAATCACATTTATATGAGACACTTTCAACAGAGACAAATAGAAATAAGGATGAGTCATTAGTTTCGTTATGAGACCGAGGGAGTAAGGTTCTCCTCACTAGTTCAAGTTCGTCCTTTAAAGTATCTTCTGAACAGATGCGCCTTGCTCTCTGCACGAGACAGCGCACGAGGTTGCGTTGTGATAGAGTGGGACGACGCTGTGAAAATTTGTGTACTGTCTATGAACTTTAACCAGTGAGGAGAGCCGTTATTGGAAAATGGCTATCCTGAGAAGTTTATTGACCGCAATTGGACTGAACGGAATAAGGCAACAAAAATACCAAAAAACGGAGAAGAATATGCTTTTTATGAAACTCCCATTCAAAGGTGATGTTGCCGTTGATAGGGTCAGTAAAGTTTTATCCGCAGTAGTGAAATCCACATTTAATGCCGCTCGGCCGGGATGCATGTTCTCCACGGCACCAGACATCCGATGATACAACAAAGATAAGCTGCCTATGTTTCATCTATCGTTGTCTATTAATTCTAGTGCACCTGTGGTGCGACTTATGTAGGTCGAACGACAAGGCAGTTATCTGAACGGATCAAAGAACACAGTCCACAGCGGTTCAGACAGGCTGAGAGTGGAACTGTGTCAAGCTCGGTTGTTGCTCATCTGGTCGAGACGGGACACTTGGTTGCCATGCGCTTGGCATTTACGTTCATTTATCGAGTCTCACCACATCCCTCGGAAGCAATACGATTTCGGACGTTGGCAACCGCAGAGGCGATTAGCATCCGACTCATCAGGCCAACAACGCAAATTGATCCAAGCTCTCAAACCCCCCTGGCCAACGGAAATAAAATCACTTGTCTATATAACCATGACGTAACATAGCGAATTTCGGTTACGTAATCCAAACAGCGTACGAACATAGAGTACTCTCGGCCTCATAACCAAACTTATGACTCATCCTTAGTTTCGTTTGACATTGTTTCATATAAATGTGATTGTGAAGGCTTGAAAAGGAATTCACCGAAAAAATATGTTCTCTTACATTGTATTATTTGTTAATTCGGTCACCATAGATAATACCCCAAATCTTGTGTCTAATACACAATTTGCAGTTAATCCGGTTTTCCTTCCTGGTGATCTCAAATAAATCTTGTGATTTGTTCATGAATTCCACGATCAGTCTTTATCAGTTTGTTAGCCGTGCTGGCCAATTTTTAGGCTGCTGTTATCAGTGTGACTGCCAGTCAACNGACTGCCAGTCAACAGCAGCATTTTGTTTGACAGCATTTTGTTCGGGGATATTTACACGGCTCTGTTTCGTCCCGGTCACGATTTCAGTCATTATGGAACAAGTGTTTTTATCTTTTCATCTGGTTAATATTTTTTATCTATTCATTGTAATCGATTCTTTCTGAAAAAAGTTATCGCGGACAAATTGTTGGCCGTTTCCATTAAAAATAATTCTATCTTCTCACTTTTTCTTCTCAAACTTATCAGGGACTACTGGTCTGGGATATGTGATTTTTACTGTGCATGATTAAACTTCAAAATCCAATTTTGACGTTCATTTCCCCAGTCGAACAATCAACAAATTACTCTTCGTTTAATTAGAGCTCATCAATATCATTGCTGTTGGTCCAGCAACTGGCTGACTAACTCTGACAACCCAACAATCTTAAATCGGTAGTCCTATCCGATGCGGGCCTGAGCTGTTGGACACAAAGGTAAAACGCATGGGTTTGACTAGGGCCTCCGGAAATTCCGACCCGAGCTCAATGTGACAAAGTAGCTGGTGTCTGTGTGCATGGCCAAAACCGGCAAAGTGGCTACTGTACCGCACGTGCAGCAAAGCACAGACACCGGAGACTTGTATGCCACCCACTGTCTGCCGAAAGTTCTGAAAGATGTTACCCGGCGTCTTCCAAGGACTCCAGCACGAGGGACCTTGCTGCAACATGACAACGCATCTGAACACGGTTCCTAAGTCGTCGGTAGTTTTCTGGACCGAGAAAGCATCCAGGCGGTTGGTTACCAACCCTACAGTCCAGGCCTGGCTCCGTGTGACATTTTATGTTCCCAAATGTCAAGTGCATGATGCGTGGAATCAGATACGGTCACCAGCAGCTGTAGTGGAGGTCTTTATTGACTTGGTTGAAGGGTTATCCGCTTAGGCATGGTCGAGCTGTTTCACCAAACGGTTTAAGTGCACGGAACTTTGTGTTATCGATGAAGAAGAATACTTAAAGAAAATATAATGGTTTTTTTGTAACAAATAAAATGTTTAGTACCATCCAGAAACGTTTTGCTTAGCCCCCGTGCACGTGATGAGTTTGGATTCTGGTTCCGGACAGAATGATGGATATTAACTACGGATTAGTTCTAACATGAGCGAACTCGAATCCAGTGCTTTAAACGTATGCGGTTGACTGGAACGACTACGGAGTGTTTGTGAATAGGAACTCTGTGATATAATCAGTCGCAATAAAACTCCTTCCCCTCAGGCCACAATCGAAGGATATTCAGAGCCCATTAACTCTTAGATGCGTCATTTGCAACATGCACGAACCAAGTAGTCTGTGCTTGGACTCCTCAAACTTTCTTCCTATTTTCCTCCATTTTTTTCAAAACAGTTAAAAACAATCAGGAGGCGATCTTTTAATGAACAACCGAGTCATTGTTATCCAGTGACTGATTTGAGGTCTGATTATTGTCGAAATAACATATTCATACTTGTCACGTTTTGACGTTCGGAGGGGGATGAATAAATTTAATACCGTTTGGTCTTTTTCACGCACTCCCGATTAAGGAGACATGCACGGATGTATCTCCATAAACCCGAGTCGGAATGGATTAAGACCCGTTAGGTTAAAATTTCTTGACGTTTATATGGCCCGACGTTTTCCTGTTTCATCCTATTAATATCTGACAATCTTTTACACAAAAGATTAAATTAATCTTTGGTTTTAGCATAGGAGGATAAGTTTATAAAGACAGTAGATGAGCTGGCAGAATATAGCGACCGTCTAATTTTTTGTTGCGCTTGTAAGTTTGCACACCCAGTCGGATCCGGTTTTCACTTTATCTGCAAAGTTTCAGTTTTAGAACCATTAACCATGCCCCAACCAACGTAATCTATAGAGCTCGACCACTTGCTCCAGTGAACGACCGTGACTGCCCAAAACTCTACTCTAAAACTCTCAGTATTGCTCGTCCGGTTACCCCACCAGACTCGTAGACAGCGGTGTTCGAACACCGAAAGTTTATCTTTATCCTGTTTTCCTAACAGTCAAGTTTCAGCACTGTATAGCAGAACTGGCCGGACTGCTGTAGCATATACTCGACCCTTCACAGACAGCCGGATGTCACGACGGCACCACAGACGTCACAAGTTAACAAATGCCAATCGGGTTTTCTGTATGCGAACTGACAATTCATTCGTGATGCGCCTACTGGGTGAGATATAGCTGCCCAGATAACAAATCTCGTCCACTTCCTCTAATACTTCCTCAGTCAGAGTGAAATAGGGCGTTGAACCAACCCAATCTTGGAGCAACATTTTACACTTTGAAGGTACAAAACTCATACCGAACATGGCTACACTAGCACTCAAACTGTCCAGAAAAGCTTGCAACTTGGTAGCACAATGTCGTCTGCATACTCTAGATAAAAAAGCCTGCCACTTGGGAGTAAATCCATACCGCTATCCCCCCTCGAAGATAGGGCTAATTCAAGAATTAAATCTACCACGAAATTAAATAGAAACGGAGCGAGAGAGCAACCCTGTCGAACACCACTTTCTGTGGTGAAGACGGATGAAAATGTGCCGTAAGCTCGGACTTGGCTTTGGCCATGAATATAGAGCGATTGTAATATTGAAATAAACTTCTCGGGCACACCTTTTAGAGTGAGACAGCGCCAGAGTTTAGAGCGGTCGATTGAGTCGAAGGCTGCTTTCAAATCGAGGAAACCGGAGATGGTGGGTTTACAAAAGGAGTGTCTATGTTTTAGAATTTGGCGAAGAGTGAACATGTGGTCGATACAACCTCGATCAGGTCCGAAAGCAGCCTGGTTCTCACGCGTATACCGTTCACGTGCGGCAGACAATCGACGGAGTACAACACCAGTACAAGACCAGAAAAACCGCATGGTTATGTACCGTTGCCTTTTGGGGCCCATAGTGAAACAGATATTTCACAGTGAATTGGTGAAATATCTGCTTCCTGAACCTGATCCAACAATGGATCATAACGAATGTCATGCATGCTCATCATGGAGAAGTTCGAAACTCAAAATATGAATATAAGTTGACGGCTGAGCTAATGGCATGATAAATGTAACACGAACGTTCTTTAATCTCAAGAGTACTAGACATCAGAAAAGGACAGAGACGTTACCCACTATCCGTGGGGATAGATACAGTCTGTTAGTTGTGCCCTATGAAAAGCATGCAGCGTGGAACCTAACAAGCGCTGAACGAAACCTTGCGCAGGTAAAATTCAAAATGCGTTTGAATAGAAAATACGGCAAATCGTTAAATGTACACAAAGACAAAACAAACCTCACCCTTAAACGAATCCTGTCTTTTAGATTTTTCTACTGCAAACTTCTGCTTGATGATGTGAGCGGTCCACTAGTTGAAAACTGCTTGTGCTTGAACAGAATGACCTATTGATTTTAGGTTACACACACCGTTTTATTAATCCGCAAAATATCACTTCATGTGACCAAATAGAACAATCCTGGGATGCCACATTAAAAACACTTTCCTTTTCCCTGATATTAGGTTAGAAGCAACAGATTAAAGTAAGCAGTATATGACTATACTAGTCTATAATGCTATTCTTTGAGGATAAATATGGAGTTTAGAAAACCGTTTTTTAGAATCGTCCTGAGTTATCTCCCACCTGATTAAACTTAGAAGGTTAGATGAATCGTAAACGACTTCTGCACTGATTGAAACTTGTAGTGGAGAAAAGAAAACTAAAATAAATTTCTAATGTATTGAGTATTAATTTTTAAACGATTTTTCTGTGTTTGTTTTTGTGTGCGAAAATAAAACTAAAATGAATTTGTTCACGCCTCATGCGTTATGTAATATTATTTTGGGGCTTTCAATGAACTTTAAGATGAAGAGCTTTTCCAAAGTTTTGTTAACTCTTTCTTGTACAGTTTTCACTGCTGGGATAGGTATAAATTTTTTAGTTTGAAACCGCCGAGTATTATTCTCAATGTCCATCTCTCTTTTGTTCTTATGTTTTAGTTACGAAAAAGCGGAGGCAGATATTTTGAACCCCCGGAGAATTCTAACCTCGTCGGAGCTTTTTGAACGGGTAAGTGTCAAAATCAATAAAGTGGATTTTACCCCATCTGATTTTTATACACTTTTTACTCTTTCGAGGTGCACAACTCACGTCAGACATGATAAGATTGACAGAAAAATCGAACAATTCCGTTTGTTTCTAATTTAGAGTACAACGTTGCCTGCGTACTTCAGATAAGACAACTAGTCACCTTTAAGCAGATCAAAGTGGTTCCCAAATTAATTTCATCATAAAGCTGATAAATACCGTGTTCCACAGTGAAGTCAGAGATTCACGGATTGATCGTACATGATTGCAGAGTGAATGTGGGAAGGTGAGATATCCAACATGTTCTTGATTTGTGATTCTTAGCGGAAAACTTGTCAACCCTGCCAAACAAAAGCGAGAATTTGGTGACATGTGATTAACTGGATTGTGTTCTGTTTGTTTGGGATAAGTTTAATTGCATGCAATTTTCCGCTTGCCACCGAATCCCACACTCCGCTGTGATAAGAACGCAATTGTGCAATCTCGCGGTAACTTGATTATGTTGCTTATAAAGCGTACAACAAACGTATGAGGTTAGTGAACGCACAACATCGACAAATTTTGCTGAGGTGTAGACGTGCGCGTGATCAAAACTTGCTTGACAATAACTATTACTAGGTTATCCTAGAACGGATTCATCTGTTTGAATATTCGGTTTACCTGTGGTTCCGCTCTGGACATCGCAAATAAAGATGATTTTCTTCTGGGGCATTAAAAGGTTGATCTGTTCATCAATGGCCCTTCGAAGCCTCTACAGTTTATCTCTGTCTTTTTCGACTGTTTACCTTTATAACCGTTTCGTACATCTTGATGGATTTGACACGGTCTGAGGCGATCGAAATGTGAAGTTAATTCACAGAGGTGGCGTTGTGGCTACTTTCGTAATCAGAAAATGATGCAAAAACGCTCGTCAATTTTTTTTCCTTTAGTACTCCTACGATAAATTGTATTTTTGTTTATCGTAAGCCTCGATTTCTTAGTCACTTTCATCACATTGCATTAGTGAACATTTTCATTGCTCCCAACAGGCCTGCCTCTCATATTCGTTTATTTGTTGATTTTTTCTCCTCACAACTGGTAACTGATTTAGACCAGTCTTTATGCATTGCGGCTGGAGATTTCAGTCTTTTTAATATCTCTTTCCTAACAACTTTAGGTCTGATGAATCTTGTAAATTTTCCTACCTGACGGTATCTTTTTAAACAACCCAGAAATCTTTTTCCTTAAAAAGCGAACTCCCATAGGTAGCTCATACCATTGCTCTGGTTTTTACATCCCAAAATTTACGGTAAACATTTTTATCATTAAATGAACCGTTTTATATCCAGAATCATCGGAAGGAAAGGTTGTGCCTCCTGATAACTTATCCATACTTAGAGATATGGTTTTTTCTACCGATTTCATAGTCTTTTTTAATGCTGATAATTCTTCCAGTTGTGAGCACCTTACATATTATCCTAATTTTTGCTATGATCTGTGTTTCCCAGTTGAGCTTATATATTAGGACTGACAGATTTTCTTCGCTTCTTCAAAGCGGCTTTTTCGTGAAAAAGAAAAGGCCTATATGACTGGAAGGCGGAATGCTGTTAAACATCTATCATTATCCATCAAAATGTGAATACTGCGCCTAAATCAGACGCATATTGAAACTTTTATGGGAAACAAGAACAGCCGTGATATGCGGTCTGCCATGAAGCAGCTCTGTGGATCACGCAATAGCTTTTTCCCGAATGTTGAGGAGTCAAACCGTCAATTTGCAAATGCTTGTGTACTGAACTCAACACCACCTTTAGTTGCGTCTACTTAGGAGAACCAATCTGTCACCCATATGGAAGTTTTGAAGGTGCTGCAATCCCTTGAATCTAACAGGGCACATGGCTCTGATTCATTGTCCCCTTCCTGCAGAAGGAGTGCGCTGAACAACATGCTTCACCTATTTCTGAATTGTTCAGTTTGTGTATTTCATCTGAAAGTATCCATGATTGCTGGAGAGCTACCCGTATAACACAACTCCCCAAAAAAGGATCTTCCAAATACCGACCGATTGCTAGCACATCAGCATTAGTGAAAGTTATCGAAAGAGTTATTCTTAACGGGATCACCTTTTTATTCGTTACTCGCGACCCTATTCAATTTGCTCACAAACCTTCGCTTTCCATTTTGAATGCTCTTGTTTACTTTGTTCACTCTGTTTCATCCTTATTGGATCAAGGGGCTGGTATCATCCGTTTAATTTTTCTTGATTATGCCAATGCTTTTGGATCACTTGACCGCGGCATTCCCATTCAACTCCTGTCGGATTGTGGTCTGGCACATGATTTATTGAATGTACCATTCAATTACTTCTCACATAGAACACAATTCACTTTTTGTAATGGTAAGCCTTCCTCCCTGCTAGAAGCTAACTCTGGGGGTGGGTTCAGTGTGCAATTGTATCTTCATTTTCTTTTTCACTGTACATTAAAGCACCTTCCCATCCCTCCCAACTTTATCGTGTGCAAGTATGCTGATGACCTCGTGATGACGTCTTCGGTTGTCCCTCCACTGAACCTGACTGTTTCTTTCAAATTCAAGATCTTCTAAGTAAACATCTTTCTTTATTGCTCTATATCGATATATTTTTAGATGTTTCTTTTAATAATAAAACAGGCACGCACTATCAAACCCTTTTGAGTATCTAACCTGAGCTTTTTGTGAATGATGATGCCATCTCCAAAGCTGAATCTGTCAAATATCTTGGAGTTACTTTTCCACCTAATCTTTTTTGGTCCAAACATATTGAAATTATTTACATTAGAGTTCGTGAACTATCCTTCTGCGCGTTTAGGCTTAAAAAGCTCGGTGTTCCCCTTCATGTATTTCTTAAATTTGTGTCCGCATACATTCTTACACACTGGTTGTAGTATTCCCTTGTATTTTTTTTCTGGTTTGATGGAGAAAGACTTTGTTCTGTTTTCCAGATCTTTTAAACTTCTTTCCCGTTGCAGTGACACTTCAAAGACCGTTTTGGTTTATTTAATGCTGAATGCAAGCATTTGATTCATTCGA
>UZAN01051275.1:2879-19171 GCA_900618425.1 Echinostoma caproni | reverse complement strand
CGGGCACTCCGGGACACGCTGAAACCAGCTCATCTTTGGTCTCTTCTGAAAGATATTGAATTCAGTGTGCAAAAGTTAAACGATCTATCTCTACAACACAAGGGGTGATTTTCGTATGTCCTCGGAAATTATCAACTGCTACACACCTCAAGTGTGAAGGTATCATCATTCAAGAAAACTTGAGCTGCTCACTCCACTGCACCATGTTGTTTAACGCAGCTGTAAAGAANACTGACAGAATACGCTATCCAGACCTGGAATCCATGGCTACAGCGTGATTGCAAGATGCTGGAGCGTCCACAAAGGATGACCATCAAAATGGTCAGGGGGGTTAAATCGGTGTTCGTACGCAGAGAGATTGAAGTCACTGGGATTATATTCCAATCACTACCGGCGCATCAGAGGATATATGATTATGGTATACCAAATAATGCAAAACCCAAGTCATCCGTGTCGCCCGCTTCTGAAGTTATCACCCAACGTTCATCTTAGAGGAAATCCGCTTGGAATGCAAGCGTCAGTCATTTACTGTCAGAGTGTATTCGATCTGGAACTCTCTCTCTCTCTCATCCTACGTCGTCTGTGCTCCAAGCACTGGATCTTTCAAACTGAGGCTTGATGAAACATTAGCACACCTTATATTTCAACATAAGTGAAGCTGCGTGCAACAGCGTGGAAGAATCCCGTATCATGTCATATTTTACACAGGGACTTGTATGTATCACTGTCTTTTAAACACAATGCGAACCTATAGCATGATAAAAGTATGTGCTTGTAAGTTATTCCAATAATAAATATTTGATCTTTGATGTATGACCAGCTATGTATGGGTATTTCTGAAGGAAAAGGAAAGGAATTGACAATATCAGGTCTGAGGTCTATGTTCGGAGTGTATCGAAAATCCGATGCACCGTTTTGTTTTTTATTGTGAATGTTATAATGTTAATAATACAGAGTTATCGGCAGAGAATTGTACTCGCCGACGTTTCGGTTACCATGGGTAATTTTTCTCAAGGCAGGTTTTGCAATCAAATGACTCAGAGGAAACGATGAGAATATATTGGGCAAACCAATAGAGAACTGAAGACAAGGCGGGCAGTACACAAGATAAAAGAAATGCACCGGCCTATGGACAAAGAAACACGGGCAAAACTATGGAACGAGACGTATCGATTGCTCTTCACGTCATAACCGAAGGTCACATCATACACTACAATAACCCGAAAATACTCCAACTCGGATTTCAAACGCTCGTATACCGAAACTTTGGCTGTTAGCGCCCACTCTTCATGCGTCAACAGAAACGACAGAATCGAGATCCCTAGCGTTTGGGGTACCGTAACATGCCTAAGGGGTAATCACAACAAAGGTCACGGTGTCACTTAGCTCCATCAGATAATGGGAGTTAGTGTCACAGACGAGTCATTCAGTCCACCACAAGAATTCACGAACAGACACACATCAAACCACACACAACGAAACCTCTTCGGAGTAATTTTATTGCAAAACCTGACCTGAGAAAAGCTACCCAAAGGTTACCGTAATGCCCGCGAATACAATTCTCTACCGACATCACCGGGTTTTTAGCAATATACCATTTACAATGAGAGTAAGTGAAATTTTCCAAAGCTTGCACCATAATTGGTACCCATTTAGAATGTGGATTTTATCATTTATTCGAAAGTTACATCACGGGTTAATCAAATCCATCGTTGCTCTTATATTTAAGTAACACGTATCACTCAGATTTGAAGAGAAATGCATTTATTTTGAAGGAAGAGGTTCAGAAAAAACGGTAGTTTTCCATGTGAAGTCAAGTAGGGCAAAACAAATGTTTCAAGCACCCCAGAAGGCAAACGGTCAACTGTTCGTTATCCATTCTGTCAAAAAATAGCCAAAACGTAATCAAAGTAATGCATTTGGTGTTTATCTTAGATACTATCTGTTATGAAGTTTTGGTACGATGGTGCAATCAACGATTCTGAGGCCTTTGCGCGCGCGTATTTGGTACTTTTCTGGTGCACATGAGATGTATTTGCCACGATCAAACTGGAAAGAGATTGACGATGGTCTGACCATTCGAAACGTGCCCCTAAGATCGATTTTTGAAAGACCTGAAGATGAGTAGCTAACTCTAATTGTTACCAATGGTCCTGAGAAACTATTCTCAACGGACAGTAACCATATCCTAGTCAACCATTGATAGGGGGAAAGAGTCATGTAAAGTTACAAACAACTTTGACACTTAGAATTATTACGAAAAGATATTAATTTGCTCTCTTGCAGTTTGCAATCGGTTGTGTAAAAGTTAGAGGTATACCTTCACAAATGAGATCAGTGTACAGCGCTTCAGAGGCTGTTTTGTTTGCGTTACTAATGAATCCGGTACGGTAAAGTTGAACATGCGACACCTAGGCTTTCATTCAGTTTACGAAGCCCGATTAGGCAGCCACAATTGGAACGCTGTATTCACTAACCTCACCCCAGTTGTCGTGCATACAACGTTGCTATCCGAATTACCGGGGGACTCAAACTCACATCTATCAGGAAATGAATTTGAACGGTAAGTACTTTTTTCGGGAAAGATTATCGGAGAAATGCAACGTGCACGCAGAATAAAAGAAACAATAATTAAGGGGGAACCAAGCAGCGATTGATTTCAGGCGGGTTAGCATAAAATGTTCTAACTGATTTGAAAACTTTCTAAAACTGCACTCAGTATGCCCCCGAGCGCTTCAAATGATGATTACCGGTGATACGTAATTATTGAAAAGCACAAGATGGGAACAGTCAGACAGTTCACCATAATTGTTGTATCTGTTCTAAATCCTAAATGATGAAACACAGACCGGTCGGATTAGATTAGAATGATCAGATGCACTTGGACGAAGGCATGCTCAAAACCACATCATTTGCATGCTCAGTGTGAGTTGGAGAATGTTTGCTGGCCGAAACGGGCAACATGTAATAGGAAGACAAGATCGATCATCGGATCGAACGCTTTTCTTCGCACACGGTGAATTGAAGATGACATAGAGAGGAAATGCGAAAATGATACCGAATAAACTGGTTGAAAGCAATCGATGAGTTGGCCGCCCGCGTGAATTTCACCCTAATTAAGGGTGGTTGGTGATTCGAATCCAAATCATGTGATCGAGTTACCCACCAAATTCGACTGCGAAAACTCTACAATTCCGAAGTAAGAGGTTTGGTTATCGATTGGATCAGGCAGTTTCTTCAAATAGAAACCATGTCAGTTCGTTTTGGTGATTCATTACATGGAACGTCTTTTCCCTACAGTTATAAGTGACCTACCACATGCCCTTGATCTAAATACACTAGTATTCGCGGACACCGCTAAAATCTGGAGAACAGTAACATATCCAGAAGATTATTTGGAACTCCGAGAAACGATCAATCACCAAAGTCAAAGTTATTTCCATGCTATACAAGACTAGTTTCTCCTTTGTTCTGGGGAACCAGATATCACCGCACATCACTGATGAAAGGGATTTGGGAGTTATGGTACAGGAGGACGTAGGATGTTCCACGCACTGTGCCAGAGCATCTTCCATGGCTCTAAGGCAAGTTGAACTACCCAGACGTGCTTGCGGGCAGTCAGAAATAGCACTGTTCCCACGCTTGCTATCCGCGTTCATTCAGCCACACACGGAATACGCTGTTCAAATAGGAAATCCATGATGAAACTGCGAAAAGAAGGCCCCGATAAACGTTCACAATGGCTGGCAAACAAAATTGGTAACAAGGTCTGTATAACAAGACATAAACCGGAAACACTGCGAATCTCAATACCGNAGGGTGGGGGGGGGGTCCTAATCTTGCTACTGTATCAACCCAACCACCCTTGAAGTTCTAGGCTCTCGAAATGATCACCTCCGGGGAAATCCGCTAATGTTGAAGATCCAGAACAGCCACCTTGATTACCGGTATCATTCGTTTGCGCGGGAAGGCGGGATTCTCTTCCATCCCAAGTTGTATTTGCCCTTTCAGTTGAATTATTTGAATAGCAGCTTGAGAAAACATTGGAACACTTAACATTACAACATTTCTTGTGAGTAATCATGCACAATGTCATTATTATTTGCTATTTTTAAGGTTGTCCGAAACATTATGTAAAAGTTGATATGGGGCTTGATAAGCGTTAGCTTTTTTTAAATCGTTCAAAGTAAAACTTCAACTGATATGACTAAAGGTTATGTCTTTTTGAATGTTGTTGTCGGAGTTACCAGTTCCACGAAAAGACCCAAGTGACAGTATTGTGATCTTGATTGCACAATCGGATATCAATCACCAAATACAACGCTATGTGTTACTGTTGTCAACCGGATAGATAGTTTCGATGTGCAGCTGGTGGGGAAGATGTCATCAAGATGGTCTCCAATGCTTGTGCGCACCCCGGCCAACCTTTTATTTCAAATGACATTCGAAGAAATATATGTTCGGCTCTTGCAGAACACTTTCATTGGTACAGCACAGTTGACCTTGACCTATGTCAACCTTTAAAGAAAACCAATCAATAGTATACACTCAAATTATTTAATTTCGTGTTGTGTTCAGGTCACAACCATCTGCTTGTTGAGGTTGGTTAATTCCGATTTGCCGAAATTTTTTATCCTTTGTTGTTTTTACGGGAGTTGCTCTTTTAATTACACACTGACCCTAGTTGCATTGACTGTTGATTAACTATCCAATACATCGTTCTACACAATTTACTCCTCTCATGTTCCATATGTGAGTGCATTTTCGGGGTAACAACCGAGCAAACGAATGTGAAGAGCGTTGTATCCGCGACCCATTTGCGTCGTTCTTCTTTCTTGATAGTGTTTCTGTAGTTGGGGACAACTAGAGATTTGCGTTTTCTTTTTGGTTGAGGGTAAATTGAGAGAAACCAAAAAGAAATCGGGTTAGTATGTTTTCGTTGGACTATTTGAAAAAGTGGTTGCTTCGGTTTTGACCGTGAAACGACCTTGTACACGTCGCTGCCATTTTCGGTTGAGCGTCAGTCGTGTGCATGCCATATCACTGGACGTTTTGGTTCATGGTCTTTTTCTTGTATTTTCCCTGCATGCCTTGGAAATGCTTGAAATTCCCCCGGAAATCCACAGAGAACATGGTGTCCTAAGTGTCTCCTACATGTATCGAATTGCATTGTTTTGTGTATAAATTTTGGAGGCACTGGTGCTCACATTTCGTTTAAAATAGTGCACACGCCAACTGTCGCACAGAGACATATTCAATGGGAAAAGTGCTTTCAGGCATGGAGACATTTCATAAATCAAGGTTAAGACCAAGTTCACTTATTACCTTCCCTGTGTTTTTGAGTAAACGTGAATTTCGGTAGGCGTTTATTCCAGATGAAATTGTGCAAAATTGGAGAGATGAGAACGACAACCTTTCAGTTCTGATTATAATGTGTGGTCAAGATCTGTGAGAATTCTCTCCATAAATTTTAAATAAGAAGTTTTATGGTACCCTGAACATTTCCTACCTAACTCGGAAAGAATAGCTGGGGAACAGTAAAGTAAGACAGAGAAAACAAACTAATAAACAAAGGTCGAAATAACTGACTGGGATGGGCGAAACTGGCTGTACTTTGAGAGCGTCTGTCGTGGGTCGCGTGTACGAGTTTCGAGGTTCGACACCCCGACATTCTTTAGCTCTTTGACTCTACTTGCATCGCTCCAACAGTCCGATTTGACTGAAAACAACTTGTGCTAAAAATTGCGATTGTTTGTCCATATTTAATTTGAACAGAGAAGTCAGAGACAAATCGGTTAGCACAATCTATCCATGATCATTTAGCTGCTGCGTCTTTTTAAACGTGCCCGTGCTGCGATCAAAGTGAGTTTCATTGTTAGTGAGATAATAACTGTGAGACGAAAGCAAGATCGTTAAACACAACTGGGAACACAACACGAGGAGAGAGGAAGGTAGGGGAACAATCACCAGGGCAAACCTAATGTGAATATCTATTCACGTTGTTTGCATGAATCGGCTTTGAGAGTATAAACGGCTAGAGCCTCGGCAAGTTTCAGTAGCTTTGTGTTTCTTGTGTATTAGATGACCTCTGCATTGGAGTGACACAATGTTTTTGTTCGAATAACTGTTGTATTATCGAAGATCTAGGTCTTTTTTGATCATTGGATAACGGAACGGCTACAAAATTGTAGTCCATCGCTTTATTAAGCTACACTAGGATGTGTTCGGCCACTCGTAAACGTAACTGCCCTGTCTTGCCTATGTACATGGCCAAACATCCACACTTACATTGGTAAACACAACTTGATTTGGCGGTCGGGGCCTTTGTGCAAAAGATTACGGTTGCTTTCCAATTTGTTATGTAACGAATCTAGCGGGGTAAAACGAAGCGGAATCGCGTAATGGATGCTGAAGTTCAAAGATAACAATAGATATCTTCAGGCGTCCAAAATATGGCTGAATCAACTAGCACGATACCGCTTTTCCTCATAAGACTAATTGGTTTTTCCTAGCTGAAAATCTGACCGTTATTGGGCGTTTTTCCTTCTAATCAGACACCAATCCCGAATTCTTCCACTTTTTCACACATCCACGGTGTATTGATGGGCTTCCTGTGACACTAAGCAAGTATCTGGGGATCACCTTGGCAGACAATTTCCTTTCCACATACGATAATTCACCTCATACAATCCGACATCTATTCTTATGTGTATCAATCTGTTCTGCTCATTATTCGTTATGATTCCCCATCTATCCCAATTCTATGTACCCTGACAATTGTTACATTTCGTTGGTTTTTGGTCCAGTTCCCCCTCTGTGCTATTCACAGTTTATTTAAATTCATTTCCTCGTTCACTGCTGGTTTCGTATTCAAAACGTATCAATTCTAGCGAACACAAGGAGGTCACAGAGCAGTAAGCAAATTGCCACTTTTCTTGTTTGTTTTTTTCATTCAATTGTTGTCTTATTCTTCTTCTGTCACTCCTGATGTGACATAAACCAAGTGATATCTATTTATCCATCTATCTTGGTGATGGTTGTTTAAAAAAAAACAATTCTGGTTGCTACCATCAGAACACCGTTCTATGGGTCATAAGTGTTCCTCGTTTTATAATAAACGCAAATTAATACCCGTGGACCTAGTTCATCGCAAACCTTTTGACCTAGTTCTGAAATCACAGATAGTGTTTCATTCGCTGATATTGGTTTCAACTGGAGGTCTTATTGATGATACCGTGAGGAGATAATGTTAGAATACGATAAACGACTTGCTGAAACCATTTTGGAAGTTTCCAATGAGATATTGCTGAGCAATTTTGGAATTCAAGCGGGGTCATAAACCAAGTTCACTCAATGGTGTGAAACTTTCTCGTAAGCCATAGTAACATGTTTTTATATGAAATAACTTTGATGGAATAAATAAAATTTGATATATATCTGACAGTTATTCTGGTGGAAACCGTTCTGTGTAACATAGTTCTGGTGTAACTTATTGCACTCTCAACTATGTGTTATTGGTCGAGAAATGACAAGATTTAGTTATTATACACCGCAACAGTGCTCTCACAAACTGATACTGGACGTTTATTCAGTTTTCATAAAAAAGGACAAACTGTTCAAATGCCTCTAAACTTATGCCACACATAAAATATGTTCTTCCTCAAACAGACATACTGATTTTATTGATCCTTCTGACGAGATAATACAGTTTGTTTTCATAGTATTGACGCCAATTAAAAACCTGTCCCACAACCCAATCAGTGCTTTAGAAAAAACATTTCATCGGAACCTTTTTTCTCCTCATTACTAGATCAAATTTCATTGCAGTTGGGTTCTCCTCAGTCATGAAATATTCTTCAGCTGATATCACCTTGGCACTCGGTTGATCTGGATAGCCAAGAACAGTGAAGTCGTTAATTGATCAATTCACGAGGGAAGCACAAAACGAGCTAAATCAATAAATAATATTGCGTCCTACGACAATGCTCACTCTCTCCGTCCGTCTGGTCCGTAGCCTTTGACCGGTTGAATATTGCTCACGGTGTATTTCATTGGTACATTCGTTTTCTTGCATTGATCAATTTTATTTTCAGTCACATATAAGCAGCAGAGTAAAATTTGTAAATTGATTCGTGCCTGGTGACTGGCTCTCAACGCCATTAAAATTCCGTGCTGCTGAAGTCGTGTCTTCTCTCGCGTGCTTTTGGGAGGCCTGAGAGATCGATAGCCGACCGTGCGTCGTGTGTTTCACCTGGTTAGCTTCTGCTCCTAGACCCATCATCCGCTTACGGACTTAGTGTTAGTCCGCTGTTCTCGTTTCCCGTGAGCTGCTATTTTTACTGTGCTATAACTTGCATTCTTTGCCCTTGTAGTGGGCACCTGTGATATAGTGCCTTGCGACCTAATAGTAGTAGGCAACGGATATACGCGGCGCATAACATAACAACTGCCATCAGCTTCATGATTGGATGCGGCCCATCTGATCAGGCATTCAGAACGATATGTGAGAGCTCAGAAATGTGATCTTAATCTCATTTAAGGAATTTATCATTGGCTAGCAACTGCACGTGTGGTTCAGACTTAAACACAATATTGTCCAAACTAGAGAAGAAAATGTTTGAGGGAAATATTTTTTAAAACTTATGTCCAAAATACTGTAGAATACATAGTTCCAAATGGGAACAGGTAAAGTGTTATTTCCCTGTCACTTCACTGTGCTCGTAAATGTCATATGGATGAAACTTTTCCGTCTTGTGTTTTTCCCCGGATTTGACTGCAATAAATAATAATAAGTAGTAAAGTTATTATTTTTTTATGATTTTGATTGTTTTATAGAAACTCGATTTTACCCTTGCTCATTTATGAAAGGTTCCATCAGTGTGCGTTGGCTACAGAGAAGTGAACAAGATATTTCTAACCACTATTGATTGATTCAATAACAGTAAAACTATGTTGAATGGGACGAACAAATATGACTTGGGAGAGGTGACGCGGGACAGGGGAGGGTTGGTGTGTTGTTAGGTGGCAAAAACCTTGTTCACACACACACACAATTGTTCGTTTATCCTGGTCGCATATTCTCACCCCCGCATTGGATCGTGAAGCGCTTCAAACCAGCTGCCGCTAATAGAACCACGCGAATGGGCTGCTCAAGTGCTTCCGTGTGTTTTGTTTCTCTCGTACGTTCGTCAATATTATTTTGTAGGACTCTTGACTCTTGGCGCAGTTGAATGTTAGAAATTGAAATGGAAGTTTCTCTTTCTCTCTAGGGATGTGGAAAACGCTTTGTATTTGTGGTTCCCTCTGTTATGACCTCGCTAGACACGTGCTCGACCGCGTCATCGTCATCGTCGTGGTTTTATGTACAGGTGAAGTAGGAATAAGTTCCAGTGCTTTGAGGAACAATCTGGAGAGCGAGAGAGAGAGACAGGTCCCCGAGATTCGGATGCGGTTCCGTCAAACTGTTATCATTTTGGTTGTTCTAATTCGTCAAAAATGCGTTACACTCCTTTGAAAGTTTGATTATACTAGATCCCTATAGACACAGTCAAACAAGAAACGGGATCGAAGTGCACCGGATGCTAGTTGCCTGAAAGTATTTTTTTGCACGGTGCCACATTCATGCAAAATCCTGGAGGTCAATACCTCAGTAGGAAACACAGGGAACACGAGTTCTGATTGAAAAAAAGGACGCCGAAAAATTCCAAAGTTCCTTCTTCAGTACAAAGTAGGGCATGTAACTCTATAGGTTTTTTTGTTTATCACTGCATTTTTGCTGTCATACTTCATTGTTTGCCCATTATTTTCTCTGGACTGCTTAAAAAGAGGATTGCATTGCTCTTCGTCGCGGTTTGGTAATCACCAGCCGTGGTCATCTTATTCCTTTGCTTACTCTAATCTGATCTCAATGGAGAATTTCGCCGACAAGATAGATACTCGACGAACCCAGTAATCTGGTCAATACCGACCAATCACCATCTCTCCTTACAGCAAGTCAACCCGTTCCAATTAACACAGGTTATCCTCGCGCATAAACATTTGTGGCAATACAACAGTACCCTGTTTGGCTCATCTTCTAACTGACAAGAAGAAAATCCTAAACGAAATAATTTGAAATCTACAAAAATGATCTTTTAGATGGCCAATGTTTGGATTAGTTCATTCGATCTTTCCACAGGCACCAGGCCCTGTCTACTGTGTAGCTCAGAGTTTCAAGTCCCGACCCAAATGTTCGCGGTTCGAGTCCTGACAGGGACAAACGCCGCTGACGAGTCCAAAATAGGACAAAACAGCTGTTCAGTACTCTTTGTCGGTTATCACAAACGTTTCCACCGCATTTTAGATTCCATTATAACAATGAAAACACATTTTTGTCTGAAAAATACGTACACTATCTTATACACGTGATTACAATCCAATTCAATGCAATACAATATAATATAATATAACTGAAGCATGAAACAGAAGAAAAAAATAGAATCGTATCGCGAGAAGACGCTGGTTCACATCAGAAAAAAAATGATTTATTGTTGGATGCGAAACTATCTGAGTTTGCCGGAATCAAATGACAGGTTGCCCACTTATTTGGATATTGACGATGAGTGGGTGCTTGAAAAATTGGGGTTTGCCAAGAGAAAGAGGGATGATTAATGAATGGACTGAACTTGGCAAATGGGGATCACAACGGGATGAGTTTATGTTTTGGAAATTACGATGAGTTCTTTGTGTTGATCAGTATCGGAGTTTGTTTGTGCGAAAGTTATCACTGATCAGTAGTGAGCAGCTGTTCCGTCCTTGCAGTGTCTCATACAACAGTGCGTACTACCTAGGCCTCACCGTCGGGAATCAAACGGTTTACCCGCGAGTTACAAGTCGGAACTGTTTCCCCCGGGGTTCGTGGCCGATATTTAATATGAAGATTTTTCACATTTATTGCTTTTTCTATGAGGATACCGATTTGTTTTTGATTTCAACTCACTCCGCGAAAAAAATCGAAGACGTACGCTGCGAATGAGGTAATTTTGTTGTGCTTGTTCCTGGAATCGGTAGAAGTCAGCACGGTTGTTGAAAGAGGTGAAAAGCCGGACCCAAACATCATCCAACGCTAAAAAGTATCACGCAGTTGGGAACCGGAAGATGGGGACAATTGTGGACCCATCGGGTATTGAGTGAAATATAGCGTGAAGATTACAAAAGGAAAAGGCAAGTATTGCGAACTGCCCTGTAATGTACTTACTTAATTCCTGTCCTGATGCACAGTTTGAAGGCAATGTGGACTAACAGGTGCCGGGTTCTCAGCTGCATCGGGGCTAACTAAAGCTTTGATGTGGTCAATTAAAGCAATTTGTTTTATGATATATTAGTGCTTCTGGGCAGTTCGCGTCCAGCCAACAGAGAATTCCACACGATTCCACAACATTATCATCTTTTTGCGGAAATTTGAGGTTGATGCCCATGGAAAGACCACAAATACTTCATTTGATCGTACACGTTCTTCTGCCTTAGTGTGTTCCCAGCTGATTTTCCTACAAGCATCAATTTTTGTCTCTTTCAGTCTCTTTTGAACATACTACAACGGGGTTCATTTCGTTCGCTTTTTTCCAATTTCACCATGGTATCGGTAAACCGAATACCCTATCCCGATTATTCTCTCTGTCTCTCTCTCTGGCTCGTGAAAATGCGGGCAAGCTGTGAAACAACACTTAGCTGCTTCCATGACGGGCCGTTTGAATAGAGGCTTTGTTATCCACAGCCGTTTCGAAATGGACTACGGTCATATGCCCAAATATATTAGAATTTTTTCGTAAATGCAGAAGTGAATTTCTGCTGTGCGTTTCCATAACTACGTGCTAGTGTGGGACGATTAGACGATACTGTTCGCCACATACCCTCACCACCACAGACTACGGTTCTCAATCCAAAATTCGGAAGTTCCTGAGAAAATTGTTTGTAACAAAACCCAAAAGGAGTTTGTAAAATCTCATCAGGGTGCCACAGAGCGAATCTTAACTGTCGGAAAGCCGCTTCACAAAAGGTACGGTGTCGTTCAACCGGTCGCAGCAAAAATGCATCCGGTTGCATTTCTTGTTCACCTCTTGGGACACTCTTGTTGGAGTTGGTGAACTTCCTCCGTCCAATTCGGGACTGTCTTTCTACCGGGAACTGGTTGCATACGGACATTGACGAGGAGATCGTTTGTTTCCGCCTCGGTCAGCCCGTTTTTATCTGAAAAAAAAACGTTCAGATAGTATCGGCACCGACGATTGGTACCATCCTTGTTCATTAATGCAACCTTGAATATCCGAATGACTGAGTCCATTGTTCTACGCTAACCCAAATGCTTGAACAACTACTGGTCGGTTACGTTTTTACATCGCTTTCACTATGGATCAATGCACCAAGTTTTCAACTTGTATCCGTTACTTTATTGAGTTATCTTTTCCTGTTCTGTTACCCAGTTTCAAATATCCCGATTCACACTGAATTTTTACCCAGTGTCGAACTAAAGAGATGGCTTCACGGACTCGGACGGCCAAGCAGATGTTTTAGTATCTATTCATCCAAAATCATCCATCTCCGGTCGTCACTTAACCGGCTAGCTCCTTCGGTTTTGTTTGATGGTTCACTGTTTTTTATGGGGCAAATGATATTTTTATCCTACGTGATTTTTCTCCCATTTTGAACCAAATCCCGATGAGCTGATGCACTGATATTCAGTGAAAATACCTACAAATAGTAATCCGGGTTGGAGTCTGACGTCTGGATTTTGAGAGCCCCGACATGATTATTCTGAAAAAGCGCTGTCCACAAAACTGGAGAATTCTTCACTATAGTTCTGTCGTTTTACTACTACCAATGGGCTGTCTCTCTCTCTCTGACGGCGCATGCTTAAGTCATAATTCGTAGATGGATCCTAATAATTAAACTCATGTCACCGCCCCCTCCACGCCAGTTGACATTCCTCCTCGTGTATTTATTTACCATGGAAATATGTAAAGAATTTCAGTCATACTGGTTCCTAACAATGGCGGACACGTTGAGGCATAACCGTTTGGGTTCACTGAATGCGTCCGTAGCCCATCACTAATCCAAAGTTATTCTTTCATTCTATTCCTTCAACTGTCACTCCCGAAATGTATAACAGGACAAAGAATGTCCCGGAAGATGGAAGTAACCAATCAAAAAATTGTAATCTAATACACAGAAGGGTATGAGTTTGACATTCAACCAGACGCTCTCCCTGGTACAGATCTTGATAAACTTGACCACTTCACTACTGCCACCCGTTTTCATCAATTGTTTTTCTGAGTATTCGATACCCGATTGCTAAGATATTTCAACACATACGGTTGCAAAAGTCGTCTCCTCCCACAGGTTGATAAACTTACAAGGAGTTAGCCTACTACCCCAAACTATCTGTTCTTGATTACTTACCTGCTAGCTAGCTCCTTACATTCTATCATCTCGAGACGAAAAAAATATTCAGCCTGTAGCAATCTGTTCTTGAGACAGCAGTGGTGCTTGACGGAGTGAGATGAGGTCAGAGAACAGCTTTCTCCTATTTTTGGGGACTGTAATACACCTCGGTTTATTGTAACATTGGTAGAAAACCATTTTTGTTCCTGGAACACATTTGCCACTAAGTTTCCTCAGCCCCAAACAACCGATCTTTTACACCGCAACGACCGATATTTATTTAGAACGGCTACGCAGCTTACTGTTGCCTTTTTTCTCATACCGGTATCTGATTATCCAATCCTCGGTTGAAATCGATGTTCAGAAAGAAAACGTGCTTTCGGTCCTCACCCCGAGGCAAAGATCCGAAATCCATGACTCGCCACAGGAGAGACTGAAACAAGGTTTTGGTGACGAGATGGGAAGATTCTTTAGAAAGACCTGTTTTGCGTTTGTCTATGGGTGAACACTATGAGGAGTAAGATCGACGGATACAAAAACGCCTCCTATATCTCTGTGACTATGCATGAAAATGTTATCAACTACGTGCGGTTTGTGATCCGTGTTGAGACGGGATGTGAATGTGCAGGGTCAACTGAACCCGGTGACCGCTCGGAGGAAAACAGTTCATCGATCGAGCTTGAGGTAGATGATTCATCAAGTGCAATCGTTTTCAGTATAATTTGTTTTATCCAGCTGTATGTCTGGGATATCTATCAAGCAATGATGAATGGTAGGCTTAGTGACGCGTCGTGTGAGAATAGAATAAGCACTTGAAAACTTGTTGACAAGAACCAATATGAGAAAGGAATGCGTAAAAGAGTTACACTCTCGTGAGCACTCATTCTCTCTTTCTCTCTTGTTCTGTCCTGAATAATGACTCCACAGTCTGGTTTTGACACCTGAATGTACTCTTTGTGGGTACATGTTTCAATTGAGTCATCGTGCGACGATTTCGTACTACGGGTTTTCAGGGGTCCTCGGAACCAAAAAATAAACTTGTTTGCAAATCTGCGTTCAGAAGTCTTTCGGTCTATACATGGGTGATTTTGCTACCTGTTCAGGTA
Organism: Echinostoma caproni; assembly: GCA_900618425.1. NCBI lineage: Eukaryota > Metazoa > Platyhelminthes > Trematoda > Plagiorchiida > Echinostomatidae > Echinostoma > Echinostoma caproni. The sequence goes on along the minus strand of UZAN01051275.1, from coordinate 4,649 downwards.
AAACCTGTCGTCAGGTATGTTTCTTCAGTCTTCTGTATTGAGGGCAGGGGGTAGGATACCCGTATAGAGCCACTGGGTTGAAAGTTCGATAAAATGATTTCGTTCCTCCGTAGTCCCTTAAGGTGCCCCATCTAGGCACCAATTGAAAGCGGCGTCGGTCCTCTCTTCCACCACAGTCGCTGGAAGGAAATTTCAGAGTGTTGTTACCCTCTGCGTGAGTCGGTAGACTAACGGAAGAGCAACCGACCACATGAAAGGATGCTCCCCCCTGCGTGCGTTCCTCTGTCCGTACGGGAAAATGCTACTGTTTTCGCGGAAGACAAAAGCTGTTCAACCTTAGCGTAGGTACGAACATGCTGAATTGGCTGCGAGGCTTCTTTACCGACAGGAAATTTTGCATCCGTGCGAATGACAGTAGCATCATCTTTATACAACCTCAGTTTGATGGTAATTATTGAGGTATCAGTTAGTCAGGAGTTGGATTGGTTGTCCTGTTCGGTCGTGGAATGATATATTTGATTTTTGCATCTCAAATCTCCGCCTATATTAATCCGCATATTGTAATTCGAAAAGCCAAAATACAGGATATACAAATTATATGAGCCTACCCTCTTATCCAGCCAAGGAGGAAAAACAGGGAAGTCGGAGTAAGTAACAGCCGATTGTTCCGTAACTTGAGCCAACTGACTGGCAGCGTGTGTAGCCAAGCCGTGGACTCATGTGAATTTCATTAACAAATCGCATAGTATAAGGCAAAACAACAGCAATGAATAAAGAACGTTTGTCCAACCTGATCGTTTAAGTTGACTTTTAAATGTCCCCGCCCCCCGTCCCGCGTTTATCAATCTGTGTACGCCAGTGAGGTCGATTAATTGTGTGTTACCGCATTCCAGTACACGCTTTGGATTCTTGCGTGCATGCGTGCATGCATGCATGCACCGGAGCTCTACTCACGTGACACTTGAACCTTGTCATTCGTTTGGGCAACGCTTTCCAAGCGCCGAGTGCTAGAAAATGATGAATGCTTTCCTGGTTAGGCGTGCCGGATGTGAAGGGGTTGAGAAACAAGGAGAGTAGACTTAGAATGAAATGGCCAACTATATACGGCTTGATTTAGGTCGGGATGTTGGTGAACGGTACAAATCTGAGGCGAAACTAGTCCATTTTATACTTCCCAAGATTAACATAGAATTACAATTAATGTGAACAATGACTGGTCAGTGAATAGAAATATCACAATTCCGAACAAGTGAATGTTTCATCGAAATATCGTGCTAATAAGAATGAGTGTGTGTATGTGGGTCTGTGCCTGGGATCCACAAACTGATGAAAATGTCAACATCATCTGTGATAGTCACGCCATTTACTAAGCTGACAGTGACTTTCTCCCCATTTTCGTCCAACCACCGGTCCCAGATGTCCGATCGCTTATCTCCGGCCCTGTTGTCCGAAAAATGTGTTATCACCTGCTGTGTAACTCACACATATTAAAAATCATTCACACACAGTTGTATTCAATCCACAGATTTATTCCCCTTTGGAAAATTAGTAACAGGAGCTTTGTCACATATTTCCGTGATCAGAAATAAATCACGCACGTGTGGAGCACGCGGGGATGGGTGGGAGAACACATGATTTGCGCGTTCACCAACTTTCCTCATTTTTTGTGATTTTAAAACATTTGAAATCCAAATATGCACAATCTTGGTTCGATGTAAAACCAGTTGAATCAGTTCCAGTTTAGCAATCGAGTAAAGTTTAGTTCGCGGT
>UZAN01051274.1:0-11540 GCA_900618425.1 Echinostoma caproni | reverse complement strand
TAAATGTGCCAGCGAAACCGGCCGCGGACTCTTTCAGTATACGCTGGTGGATTTCGGATGATCTCATCGAGCTGGAGGGAATAACGCGTTTGAGTTTTTCTTTCATTCCTGCGACTGTCATGATACATTGATCCGGTGGGAAGTAATAAGTTAGAGAATTTGGACTGGGATGACTAACAGGTGAGGAGATGTTTAAGACTCTGTCCAAGTGGTACCGAAATACTTGTCTCGAGTAGTCTTGAAATAGTACTTGGGTTCGAGGCTTGCTTCCAATAGTCGCGGTTCTGTGTTTGTCTTCTTTTCTGCAGTTCGGTGCATGGGCTGAAAGGGAGGTTGATGGAACAGGGAGCTGGCTCCAATATGGTGCTGCTGGATTGAGGATGCATGCATCGGGAAAAATTTAAATAAGGAAACGGAGGATGTGAGAGGAGGAGGTAACATGGACAAGCAGAAGAAAGTGGAGGTTTCCTCTAGAAGACGGAGGCCAATTAGATCTAAGGAAGGGTAAGCCCTAGGTGTGATTCTAGCAGGGTTTTGCAGACCCTTTTGGAGGAGGAGTTCTGTGGTGATCGTGTAACGAGTGCGCACGCACCACGGTACAGCTTCCGGGTAACCAATCAAGAAACGGAATAACCGACCAATTCTGTAGTCTCTATTGGCACTGACCGGATTGATTGAACGCAAGAAGGCAAACAAATACACCATATCGTTGTCGATTAGACATCGAAGAACCGACTAATTATTGTATGTATCTCATGATATATTTCTGCATGATTTTCTCAATAGAATTAACTTTATCCACAGTCCGTCTTGGTTCTACTTGACTTAACGCTATTTAGCGGTTTTTTCTGGCCGATTCCGAGTTTGCGCTATTCGATTTTGATTTATATTCAAAACATTGGAAGTTCACAATCTCTGGCGGAAGTTTGTTTTACTTTGAGATGACCCTTGTGCGGGAAGAAATTGGAGCGAATGAAGGTACTGGGCTGGTGTTTGAGGAGTTTCCCTGGGTGTCCTCGTAAATGTTCCAGGCTAAAGCGTGTGAAGAAACGGTCAACTTGGCCTAATAATAAGAGGTTATACAGAAAAAGAAGATCCTCTCTGATACGTCTTATATATATGGAATATAGATTTAGCTATTGTAGCCGGATAGGATAAGGAATTTCTGGCAAGTCATGTACCAGTTTCGTGGCCTTTCGCTGCACATTTCATAGGGAGCCATGGTCGCAAATGAGGCCAGAATGTACAATTTGGCTGTCATATTCCAAAAGGGGGTGCATGTATGTTCCATAGAGGAAAAGGAATTCCTCTTTGGTTATACGTTGGAAGGACCGTTTAATAAGGTTTAAGATACAATAAGCGGTTTTACTGGCTTTCTGATTGTGGGAACAAAACAAGAGATTGCCATTCAGCCAGAAACCAAGAATTTTGTAATAATCCACCAGTTGGATTCAGGTTGAACCGTTTACCCAGAAAGGTTGACCAGAAGGTTTATCAAAGGACATGCTTGCACATTTTCTATCATTCATTGTTAAGCTCCAGTCGACTGACCCATTTTTGATGTTTAATCACCAGCTGCACTTTAGATGCGTGTGTGCCCCAGATAGTGACATCATCGGCGTACATGGCAAGCTCGACAGGGAATCTTTTAGTGAGATCAATGATGTAAATCAGTAATAGGATGGGACCTAGAACGGAGCCCTGTGGGACTTCTGTTGAGACTGGGGAGGGTGAAGAAATGGATGTGCTTGTTTGAACCGTGAAGGAGCGGTTCGACAAAAGCTAGCAAGTAGAGAAAGCAATCGGCCAGTGGTGTCATAACTCTCTAGGTTGTTTAGGAGAGGAATGTGTGGCACTCTGTCAAAGGCTTTGGCAAAGTCTATGAAGATTGCGTGTGAAATATGACCTTCGTCATAAGCACAGGTTGAGCTATCCATTACGGTCATCATATTGGAGATGTATGAGCTGCCTGGGAGGTAGCCGTGTTGAGAAGCCTCCACCAAACCGTTCTCAGTTAGATGCCTCAGAATAGCCTGTTTAAGGAGGCGCTCGAAAATCTTAATGGGAATGCTAGTTAGGCTGATAGACCTATAGCTATTAGGCAAGTGTCGATTGCCTTTCTTGTAAATAGGGATAGCAGTTGCTCGCTTCCACTGTTGTGGAAGGGTTTCTGTGTCCAAGCATCTTTGCAAGAGTTGGGTAAATGTGCCAGCCAGACTGTCGGCGGACTCCTTCAGTATATGCGAGTGGATTTCATCCGGAGCCATCGAGCTGGAGGAAATAACGCGTTTGAGTTTTTCTTTCAATTCTGAGGCTGTTAAGACAAAGTGATTTACCGGGGATTGTTATTTTACTGGGTGGCGATTGGGATGACTGACTGATGATCAAGTATGCATAATCCCTCCAGAGTGATGATATAACGGCTGCAGACACTGCTCTACTAGACGTTATCTGATTTAGCCTTATACGACCGGAATTCCACCTTACAGCATGTGAGAACTTGAATCCGAGGCAATGTTCAAACTAAGGAAATAGCGAAAAAGGGGAGAAAAAAGCCCCAGAGCAGCGAGATAGCCGATGAGGTGAGAATATATTTCTTCTGTTTTCTCTTTTCTAGCTCGAATGAGAAAACCTGGTTATAGAATCTCAGGAAACGCAGTGTTAGTAACCGAGAACACTCACCGACAACACAATAATCTGGACGCCCGATAGGCAAGGTCCATTATTCGTCCTGTGAAGACTGGACTGAACTGGACTGGACAGTGCTTCTCCTGAGTGGTTGACTAGCGAACGATACTACATGATGGAAACACTCGCCTCTCTAGTTCTTCCACTGGAACATTATGGATGTTTACCAACATAAACCAATGTGTGCACATGCGCATGTGCTCCTGTGCACTCGATGGTATGGATGAGTGTATGATTGTATGTGCTCATGTAAGTGAACGTTGCATGCAAGCACTGGAGTATGACCTAATGATAGGCAGAAGTGTGTGGTAGTATGTACGCATGAGTATAATAAAAAATAAATTATTATTGAATCAAGTCATCCGAATACCACACACACGGATTCGTTCCTTACCATCTGAATTAATATACTCTTGCCAAATATCTGTGCATAACTAATATCGAACATGAAATTAAAAAAATAATAATATCAGCAGTCGGCAGTAATTTTGACGCTCCACGGAATTTGAAGCCTACAGACCATTGGCAGTTCTCCTACAACCCCCCTAGTAGAGATCAACATAGGTGTCAATTGCTTTTCACCTGATACATTACAGTATGTCTCTATTCCTTCCCTTCGCAGTTAGACTCCGTCTAAACTGTTTTTCTGTCTCCGGTTCATACCAGTTTTTTCCAGACACACCTACCTGGCCCCTTTTGTGATCCTGCTGAGGAGAAAACCCCCTAGGGAAATAGAAGTTCGGTAGCTATCAAAGAGCACCGATAACACTGGAGCTTGATTGCGAGAGAAACTGGACTCTCGTTGGCACCAGCATCCAGTCCTGTGAACTGACCGGACCTGACCTGATTCCTGGAACATTGAAGTCTTCAGTTACCAGAAGTTACGCATTGAGGTGCATAGATTCTAAACTAGAACAATCTTCTGGGGTAGGTGGTTACTCGTAGAGGATCTGGAGAAGATAACAGCACCTGCTCGACCGCTCAGTATTTCTCTTAGACATAATGAGCAACCTGCGATGGATACTTCGCGATCGCTGTTTTTCGGGAGTCGGACATGTTTCTTTGACTGTTGAAACGTGCGGATTCTTGTCAAGCACTAACTTTTTCAGTTCCAGCGTCTTCTTCGAAATGCTAAGGTAGTCGTTGGTGATAAATTTAACAGTTTATTCACGAGGGACTTTAGAAACATCAGCATCAGAGAGGGGATCTTTGGAAAAGGCTCTGATGTGGAATTCGTTGTTGGAGTAAGCGGACTACGAAGAAGATCCGGATTGTGAAACCTTTTGTGATGCGTTTGTCTTCACCATTTTAAGAGCTCGGGAGAACAAACATGGTGGGAGATGTGATCAAAATTGATAGTTGGTGATCTGCTGTGAGTGTGTGAGAAATCCCTATTGGACAGAGTTATCTGTGGTAAATTGAATGCGAAATTGTGGGGCTAATGACCCGGATGAGGAACGTGAAACTGGGCCTTTGAAGAGTAAGCCGAACTTATGCGGTATTTGATCGGGAGGCTTCTTGTGTCTAGCTTTTACGATAGTGGGGATGTGGTGTTTTAGTTTTGAGGCAGTTAGGTCTTGCCGCAAAAGATGGGACGGAACCCCTAGGTATTTTTCGTGTCCTGGGGGTGAGATCGTCGTCTTCGCTTGTAGGTCCACGCGCAAATAATAGAGTACCTGAAGGCAAAGGAGTTTGGGATCACTCTTTTTCACTTTGAGGGCATGCAGTAATCTGTCGGAGGAGATTCCAGGGACAAGGTTGCATGCATTTGAGAGTCTCGCTTTCGGCAAGGGAATCAGATTTGAAGATTACCAGGATGTTCAACTTCTTCTTCCGCTTCTTCTCTAATTAGACATTAGCCATGATGCGCTGTTTGGTTTGGGTAAGAAAGGGGCTGTTACTCCCAAAATGGATCAACCTTAACGCGTAGGTAAAATAGATCTCGAAATGCTAATACAACGGTTGATGCGCCAATAATTCGGCTGCACTGCATTAATGACGATCAAATAAACAAACAAAACATGTCCAAATCTCAAAATTATCTCAGAACAGCTCAAGAACAAGACCTAAGGGTTTCTTTGCGCGTAATTAAAAGAATCTGATTGAAAGAAATGACTGTCAACTGAAATGGCACTTGCGCCGTCACGCTTCATTCGCTTGAGTCAGAATTGAAGAATCAGGTAGTCACTTAAACAGTTAGTGTCCGGGCAAGCAACGGACAAACAAAGTGAAATAATGGGGTTAAATAATGATACCATTGAGGTAGAGAATCAAAGTATATGTGTATGAGGCGATTGGGGTTTGAAGAATGAAATAAAAAAATTATTTAACGGATTCCATTGTGGGTTTTTGTCTGGGTTTTATAGAAAGAATTTTCACACATCGATAAAAATAAGAGATCATTCACATGTGTTGCAAGTTTGTAGAAAACTTGAATGTGAGGGACTTTGTCATAACGTTGATGGTAGCGGAATGGTTTAGTTGCTCTTACCCGCTTTCTGTGGACCTTATAGATCGAGGTTCGATCCCTACGAACGTCACCCAACTTTGGTGGTGACAGCTTCATTGTCGCCCGGTTTAACACCACGCCTGAGCTAGCTAGACCTTATGTGGTTTACCACTCGAAGTCCCGGGGCCTATGTTTCCGGTTCCCATCACCGAAGAGAAAGTCTTCGCCACCATGGTATCCGCCCAGTCTGCTGATAATCACCCAGGGACTTGTAATTGAAATGCCCCTCGCAATGTAATTGAATACGACATGAGAGATCTTTCAGGAATCTTAGGCTTTCTTCAGGCATTTCATGACAGCTGACATATTGGTCACCATGACCTGTCAGGTAGAAATCTGCGTTTGAAACGAGGGAGGTTGTCCAATCAAAGTTCATCCAGGATTTGTTTTTGATAAGCCAATCGAAGATAATAATAATAATAAGTGTATATTTCGCGAAGCCCGTGAGACATGCACAAGGCATGATCATGATCTTTCTGACGATTAGAAAAGGGGAAATGGGACGGTAGATTACGGCAAATGTCTTTCATCGTTTATAATCGGGAGAGAAAACAGCTTCTTTCCAGCTGGTGGGAAAGATTCTCTCATTTATAATACGTTGGTGGAGGAGAGTCTACCGGCAACTAGGACATCGGCTGAGTCCAGCAATAACCTGGCCGCTCCCTCATTCGTGCAATTTGTATTAATATGTATTCAATTAAAGGAAGTAAAGATAAAAAAGAGAAACACAAAAGATATTATCATGTCCCAGGGAGCAGTACGGGTTGATGTACTGCTCCTGAGTTTCCTTCCGACCTTTTGCGAAAATCAGATGAAGCCTCGGGATGAGTTCATTTCTAGTGACTGATCACAGGCGATTTAGGATTTTTTAAAAGTAAAAACCTCATATGTAGATGATACAATTCATTAATATCGTTCAGTGGCTGTTATCGGGAACAGAAAAGACTTGAAGAGGCTACATATTTATTTGAAGAAGGGTTCAATATTTCGAGCAATGGTCAGTATCTTTCTGTGAGTGTTACTTTGGTGTTCCCAAATTTGATGTCGTTAGATATTTTCAATTTGTTTGATGGAAACTCCGTCGGCCTCGAGGTGAGTAGTCATATACCTCGCCAAAATCTAACAGCCGGTTACCATGACGAGGGAGACATGGCTTGGTGCTCGATAAAATTCAAATTCTAGGAACAAATTGCTAGTCTTTAAGCGAGGATAAGCTCGCTACGCTAGATGAGGCTATCAGCAGTCATCTCAGGGGAGCGACAAATGTACAGTTGCAACAAATCGTCACAGATCCAAGGTTCCTTGTTTTGAAAGAACGAATTTATCGACTGTTTTCACCAAATAGGTTACAAAATACTATCTAGTCAAAAATCAGAGAGATATGAAAATTATTGTGAAGAGAAGAAATGTTTTGATCGAGTTAACCCTGTTGGCTTTCGTTAGTGATGACCAGATCAGATAAAGATGGGATGTACCCCAGGAATACCTTGCAGTACGTCAGCGTGCGGTTTGAATTTTTACAATGTTTAATCTCGGTTACATATTTTTCCGTTACTAGTGAACTATCACTAAAGATTGCACTTCGATCACACCTTGAGAAGCTTGTGTTTATCATTTCAGTCGCGATCTGTCAAAAATCACAAACCATTTTGCTGGACATTTTTCTGCGTAACCTTTAGTGATTCGCAGACGTAAGGCATTTTTGCGTTTTGTGAAGCGTATTTCTACGTTTTTGTATTACTCCGTGTCTATTACAAAATAATTAGACAACTTTTTATTTACTCAGTATATTCAGCTGGCATTTCTTGCTTTATCGTCGAGCATCACATGCTTGGCTAGCGGCTGCGGAGAGTACGACACCCATGGGATTCAGTGTGATAGCTGCGGAGTGTGATATTTCCAACGATGCTCCCAAATGTGCAAAAAGATGTATCTTGAAATCTTGAATTATTTTATTGGTATGGGCTAAGCCAAATGGTCCCGGATCTTGAAAAATTGTCGGTTTTCGATTGATGGGCAATGCTCGCTGACGAGATGTTGAGAGCACAGCCAGCTAGTGGGGGTGACTGAGACGGAGTTCCGGTAATTGTAATGAAGAATCCGGAAGAGAAGATGGGAGGGATGCGGTATCTGCTTGAAGTGTATGAATTATGCGCATTTGGATAGTGAATACATTTTTATTTGCACGTAAGTGAAATTTGACATAACGCACGATTACAGATACGAAGGAAATTTAATACGCATGGTCTTCAAAAACGTTTCTGTTTTTTTAACGTTCTCGTTTTGGTTTTGGTTTGGTTTCTTGGTTTCTATTTGCACGCACAAAAATACACAACATCAACAATAATTATGACTCAGTGTAGTTGAGATAAAAGTAGTTACATCGAAAAGGCAAGGGATGGAGAGGTAGATGAACAGACCGAGAGGGAGCAACTAATGGAACTTGGTCGTAGCCTTTGATACCAAGGAAGATATCGAGCTTGTGTTTGAACACGCTCTTTGAAGGTGCGTCAACAACCCTCCGTGCAAAACGGAATAAAGCACCACAACTAGGGAACTTAGTTGCACGGAAGTAAGCCACGTTAAACTCTAAAGAACCAATTACATGGGCTGCAATAGTTGCGACGTCCCCAGATCTCCAATTGCGGCGGAGATTAAGTACTCGAAAGGTCAACGAGGATGAAGTTATGAGGCAGAGAAGAAGATGACGACAAAAGTCATTTTTAAGGAGAAAAGCTGGCTTGGGAAGTGGAATAAGCCACGAACACAACCGTACACCTCGCAAAAAACGGGGTAACGCTTCGGGTATTGCGCCCGAGAATTGTCCCAAAATGACTTACCGGCCCATCATGCATTCTCAAGCAGACACAGTCACACTGGGGTACAACAATGTTTGCAGCATACTTGAAACGTGGGGAGAGGTAAGAAGGCGCACTCGAGGAATGGACATAGTTGCCATAACTGAATCATGGATGTGGAGGGACCACATCACCCTAGCGATGGATGACTACACAATTTATAGATAAAATAAGATGATGGAACGTAGGGAGGAGGGAATCTGCAAATGATAAAGGCAGACCACAGTCATCGGGAGACAACAGCAGCCCTTACGACTCCCAACATAGAAGCCATCAGTTGTGTAGCAAAAATAGGCAGAAATCCATCATGGGCCACGGGCGTCTACCGAGCTACTCAGGCACAGGTGACGGAATATCAGTAGTTGATTGTCCAGGTGCCATTATTCCGTTTCACTTCAAGGAGGGTGTTGTTAGTAGAGAACTTTAGCACTCCAGAGATTAACTAGGATAAGGACAGAGAAGTGGTCGGTACCGGAGGAAAATTGCTACTAGAGTGGCTGCATCAGCATGCTTTATCACAAAACAAGCGATTAGACACCCGGTTTAGAGTGGATGACAGACCGTCCATATTGGATCTAGTGATCACGAGAATGCACCCAGCGGTTGTGCGATCTTCGAGTTATTCAAAGTTTCACTAAGATTGGGGTTATCCCGGACGACTGGCACAAGACCACGCTAGTGGCGATACACAAGTTTGGATTCCAGCAAAAAGACGAAAATACAGAACATTTTGCTTGACGTCAGTAATATGTTTTTGTTTTGGTGGATAGTTACACAATTTTGCCACCACATGGTCAACAGCGGACTATTGGTACAAGCTCAGCAGGGATTTGTTGAAAAGAGATCCTGTCCGATAAACCTTCTGGTGTTTCTATACGAGGTCCACGAAGAACAGATGAGGGCCTACCTGTGGAGGTATGTTATCTAGACTTGCAGAAAACATTCTACTCCGTCAACCACTATCTATTAGATCATAAGATGCAGGTCTTGGGATTAGTTGGATAAGTAAGAAGCTGTCTAATGGGCTTTCTTGCGCAGCGGACATTTAGAGTCAAAGTAGAAGCTCACACCGGAGGAGGTGGTCACAAGCGGTGTACTCCAAGGATCCGTACTTGGACCACTGCTGTTCCTCCTCTAAATTAATGACCTAGCACGGGATCTCCAAAATATTTGTTTTGTGCTTTCAGATGACGTTACGGTATCTGGATTGGAGATATAATTGGATGTAGAGGTAGTGAAAAGATAGACCGAACATTGGTACCTACCACTGAACGTTTCGAAGTGTCAGATACTGAAGCCCATAACTGACGAAGAGATAGTAGGCCTTTTGATATACGGGGNTATACGGGGTGCATGAGGAAAAGGATCTAGGCATAGCGCAGTTCAGTTTGAACAAGACGGTGTGGCTCGAGCCAATCGTGCGTCCACATAGATTTATTGTTGGCTGAGCTTGTGGCTTTCAACACTGCAAGTCAATAAGTTTTATTTGAGAGGCAGAATATGACGTGCAATATCACGTTCTAAGTAATGGCGCTCAGGACTAATAGGTAATTACCTTTAAGTTATTTTACAGAATATAGAAACCCAACAGCATTACGCGACTTGTACAGAACTTGGCTCGGATGTCCAACCTTATATTACTACGTTGCGCCTTAAAATATGCCACCTAAAGGGATGAATTTGAAAATATCGAAATTGAGTCTGGACAGACCGTTTACGATCTTTAAATCTTCTGTGAGGTCCGTCTGATTCTTTTTCTTGCCAGCGAGAACAGATTGAGGTCCTTGAGCGTCTGCTTGTAGCTGTTACCTCTGTCCCACCATTACCCTTGTAGCCAGGCGTTGCACTCTTTCTAGGCATTCTATGTCTCTCCAAAAGTAGGTCAGGTCAGGTATCACAGGACGGAAAAGACTTTTGCCAACCAGGCGTCTAGATTCTTACTTCCGTAGGAAGGTTTCTTCTCCCAAAGCTTCAAACTCGTTTCAGTTGCTGCCTTGCAACTTTTCCTGTAGGAAACTGGTTCCAGTACGATATCTGTAAGGAAGATTAGTCTGGAAACAATAAGCATGACAACTCTACACAACCTCATACCCGGCTGCTATACTACCTCTGGGTATAGTTGGGTCCAAACTATGTCTAACTTCCTCTTAAGGTCGACTGTAGTCGCACATTTCATCAGGTGTGGTAGTAGTTGATTCCATCTATCGGTTCGTTCAAAAGTTAAACCACACACCGAGGCGAGCCCTTGGTTTTAAGAGCTTTAGAGCGTCCCCTGGTGACCTCTACGGGCGTTCGAGTAAACAAACTTTCGGCCCTTACGGCAGTGAATCCTTTCGGGTGTAGCACGAAAGGGTCCAGCACGTTTCTTTCCGGGGTATTTACTCCCAAACGGAGTTTTTTTCTCAGCGGTCCTTCACATGGTTTCCTTTTTAGCTGATCCATCGAGTAATAATATAATAATAGTAATAAGTGTATATTTCACGGAGCCCAGTGACGCATACATAGGCATGACCAAATGTACAACATGATCCTCCGTACGGGAGAGGCCCAAAAGGAAAAAAAGGTCGCAGTGAACATAACTACAAATGGAACACAGAGTGGACGAGGTATCATATAAGAAAAGGTTGAGGATGGCGGAATGCTCTAAGAAGCAAGTCGGTGGAAGTAGGACCAAAAACAAGAATTGTTATACCGGATGAATGGTGGTATGATTGGAAACGGAGGGGAGCCAATTGAATCAGAAGAAAACCAGAGCGGATGTATAAGAGGTAAGGAATATCGGGTCACAATACTTATAAAAGTATGTACCAAAGTGGGTTGTATCCCACAGATCCAGCTTCGAAGCTGGATCCGTGTACTGATATGAAATTGGTTGAGAAAGTGGACACTGCTACCTGGTTAGCACGTGTGATGGAGTTGAGCCAATTGAGTCGGATGTAAACGCATTCAGATGTATATGAATTAAGGAAAGATGGATCACAATACTTATAAAAGTATATACCAAATTAGGTTGTGTTCCACATAGTCGGCGTCGTAGCTAACTGCGTGTACTGCTAGGTTTTCAATTCCACTTCTACAGTTTTTAAACTGAAGAAGATTACTGTAGATGATGAATGATTAAGCTTTTCATGGTTTCGTGTTTCCACTGCATACGTAAATGAATCTACTGTTTTTAATATTTAATAATCGGATACATTTTCAAAAGCAGTAGAGAGTTGAAGATTATTACCAGTTAGATGTGTGGCGTTTCCGACACTGGGGTATCGGTCATGTAATACTTTGAATCGGATGTGTGAATTACAGTTGATTAAATGGGGAGGTAATGTGTTCCATAATTTAGCATATTTTATGATAAAGAATTTAGATCTGAGTGCTGTCCTTTATTTTGGGATAATGAGGCGCGAGTTATTTTGACGTAGGGAGTAGGTTGTACATGAGGATAGGCGTGAGAAATCAGAGGGAACCGGTGTGCGATGCATAAGACG
>UZAN01051272.1:2859-13352 GCA_900618425.1 Echinostoma caproni | reverse complement strand
TCATTACGAAAGAGCAACCTAGGCTCCGAGAGCTGCTGTTCGAGCCGTGAAATGTGAACCTTCGTTTCTGCTTTCTCCTCCGCGTGTGATTTTACTGCTCATTCTTGTGCGGATGGGTGTTCTCTATAATGGTTTCGTTAAGACACATGCTAGTGTGTAAGCGTCTATTTCTGAAGGACTATACCGCATGGGGAGAGTACTCTTATCCGACTCTTCATAGCTACATCGGCTATGGAGTAGAGTAGATGGCCTTGGGTAAGGAGATGAAACTTGCAGTTCAGAAAAAATTCCATTTGTAAAAAACACGAAGAGTGGGAGAACACTTTCTTGTTGTGTTAAATGCGAGAAACTTAGATATCTAAGTTCCCTTTTCCGGAATGAATAGAGCAAGTGTGTAAAGGTGCACAAAAACGAGTGATATATTTCAATGGATATGTCTGATTACTTTTCAAGGAGAGCACGTCAAATTTTTCAACTTGGCGGCAATGCTACCCAGGCCAGGTTGGCTAAGAATATCTGAACTGAATACGGCCACAGCTAATCCAGCGTCCAGAGTTTCTTTGATGGTATGCTCACAACGTGGGCACCCAGCTCTGCTGAAATCAAAATGAGAAATAGGATCTCATTTCATCAAGTTGGTGAGTGAATTATCAGACGTGAGCAATCCATTCGTGTACCAGTGAATGGGGAAAATGCATCCTAAACATTTGGCACACCTAAACTCATCTACACTGTAAGTGATGCGAATAGTTCCACCCATCGCTTATTGATTGCAGTTTTAAATGCTTGCTTTGTTTGGAGGTCGACAATTTCCTTGGGAAGCCGCTTTCAACTGTCAGTTCAGTTCATTTCTCACAGGACGAGTTGTGGCTATTGCTCTTGTGGCTCTCACGCGTCCAGTTCCTTGTGTTGTCGGCGGTTTCGTTAGCTTTCAACACTTCGAGTCAATAGTAATAATAATAATAATAATAACTGTACATTTCACGGAGCCCCGCGAGGCATGCATAGACATGATCAAATGTACAACATAATCCTCCGTACAGGAGAGGCCCAAATGGAAAACAAATTGTATGTCGCAGTGAACATAATTACAAATGGAACACAGAGTGGACAAGGTATCAGATAAAAAAAGATTGAGGATGGCGGAATGCTTTAAAAGAGCAAGTCGGTGGAAGTAGGACGAAAACAAGAAATGTTATACCGGATGAATGGTGGGATGATTGGAAACACGACAAGCAGTGAGTAAAATAACAAGAGGCGGCCTGCAGACCGTTGGACGGAAACCGGCACAAGAGTGGATAGAGTGAAGCAGAACAGAGTGAAACTGTCATGGAATATATATGAACTTCACGTTGTGAAACAGATGAGTTCTGGAGGGTCTTGTTCGATGGTCTCAGGGGCTCCGATAAGCAGTGGATTGATTTGGGTTACTTACGTTATTTAGGCGTTGGTCGCTTTGATGTGGGACTGCCTAGACGCTAAGCACCCAGCCTTAAAACACCTTGTAGGTGAGGCATGGGGTGTGATCCTTAAACTGGTCCGGAATGCGGATGCATGTAGTCAAAGCGGTGGATACAGCAGCGCCCAACAAACATTGGCCGTGCCAAATTGTCCATTGCGAGTGTAGACCCAAAGCCGTCGTCAGGCCCAAACCAACCGGATCTGGAATAGAACTGGCTTTCGAAGCCAGATCCCTCATTGGTTTCGGTTTCCCAGTGTGTCCCTGAGCGTTAAGGTCGCCCATGACACATAGTCGGAGGGGAGTCTTTATCAGGTCTAGAAGTTTATTAATCAGTTAAACGTTTTCGAGCGGCGTCGTGCGATGGCTTCGGTACACTCCTACCGGGGTTAGTACTGCCGGAGAACCTATCGAACAAGCTACCAGTTGAAAATTTTCGGATTCGTAGGTGGGTAAGACTGATGCCTGTTTAATGTGGTCTCTGACCAACAAAACTACTCCATCTCCCTGAATCCCCTTAGGTCTGTCTGACCTGTAAGCACTAAAGCTGTTACTTATACGAGGTAGTTAAATGCCTTCTGAGAGCCATGCCTTCGTTATTAAGTCAAACTTGACCTCCGTGAGTAAGATGGTCAGCTCCTATTTTTTATTTATTATGTTGCAAGCATTTGTCAGGAAGTCGCTTGCACAGTGTGACTCCTTCCCTTGTAAGGAATCGCCGGGCACGCCCTAGGGGTCTGTCCTCGAGGGCTTCGCGTTTCGTATTATCGCGTCTACTAAATCATCGTCCTTCTTCCTCCTGGCACGTGTATTCTCCATGAAAATCGCTGGGAAGTTGTTACTTATTAAATTTCTATTTCTTCCCATATATAACTCATATGCTGATTGAAGCACATGTATTGCGCGAAGTACACACTCCAGTCCATTCAGGTTATCTGTGGAGGAGCGACTTCCCCTGCGGCATGTGTGCTTTGATCTAGGTGCGCTTCCTCGTGGAGGTTTCGGTTTCCCGATAGGTTTTGTATCTGGAGGACTCCTAACGGTGCTATGTATGCGTCTCACTACTGTCGAAGGCGTGCACAGCCCCAGGCTTCTGGGGCTAGGGGTGCTTAAGAAAGAAGCATATGTTGGTGAGGTAATGAGGCCACGCCGTTTTAGTTTTGAGACCTCTTCCGTTTACCCGGGGGCCGTTTCAGGTTTACTATTTGTATCTGTGGTACCGTAGGTCATGATCGTTTGCTCTTTCATAGGTCTAGCAGCTTGCTGTCTGATTTCTTTGCGGAGTCTGGTGCTGCGGTCTGGAGATTTGTTTGGGAACGTCCGATTGAGTTGCTGCAGTTGCACGGTGATAATCACAAAACTCTTTTCGTGAATTTCGGCTTGATGGGCCGTCCACGCTTGGCGTGCTTCCTTGTAGTAGCCACAGACCCATTCAACTTCACGGTTTTCGCAATAGAAGTTTTAGTGACACTCGAGTATTTCCGAAAATTTGGGTTGGGCCCAGCGGCTGCAGGTGTCACACTATATGCCCTTCACAACTTGTATTCCGCACTTAACCCTCCGGCACGGATGTAAGACACGTAGCATAGGTGATAAATAATATGCGTAAACAGGGTTAATGATTGCTAGTTAAGCAATCTAATCCACAAACTATGAAAAAAAGTTGGAAACTTATTGTTAGGGTACTGACAGGTAGAGTGAGGTCAACGTTTAATATTTAGGTAACGTTAAACTGTGGCTCTTTAGGTAACACAGATTGGTAACATAAAACAATAAACTGGCTTACCTTTAACCAATAATAACAGAAAAATATACCAAAAATAGCAAGAACAGCGAGGAATACAATCGATATGAAACATACTGCCAAGGTCAGTTGGCACAGGACGGAAAATGGCCACAGCCAATCGAGCATCCAGAATTCCTTCGGTAGTATGCGGTCAAGTAAACTAGTCCGCACAGCGGGACGGTTGACCATCCTATGTGAGTCTCACCGGGACTCTCCCGTTAACCAAATTTCAATTGGAGTCCTATTGAAGTCCCGACGGGACTCGCCTTCCAAAATCGTCCCAATGTCCAATGTCCAGTTTACAGGCAGAAAAAGCTCGTTGGCTTGTAGTTTTGCCTGTTTCTTGATCTATTCGGTAAAGTCTGATGTTCGGAAATTTCTGTTTTGAATTTGTTTATTCTTGTACTCTGAAAGTGTAAGCAAACAGAAAGAAAATAAACAGGTTAGTAGGTTGCTTCTTGTCGGTGTAGCAGGTTAGTTACCTGTTGTCAGTTATCTGAACCAAATTGCGTGCCTTACGAGATTTGCTGCGTGAACAGTCCAGAGGCCCACCTAAAATTACTTTGAGGGTACCCAAGGTTACTGTCCACTGCCGAGGTGATGTCCACGGCGAATTTATCTAGTTTTTGCTTGAAGCACGCTGTCGTAGGCGCAGAGACCACCTCCTCGGGTAATGAGTTCCAAGTGGATGTATCCCGGATAAAGTGTAACCGTCTGCTGTTAGTACTACTCTGCTGGTGCAAGATGGCCTTAAAGTGTCCTCGCAGTTACCGGTGCGATGATAGTACTATTAGTTCGCTGTTTGGGTGACACTTTGTTGATACTATTTTGTGTATCAATATTAAGTCCTCTCTCAGCCTCCTGTAGGACAGGGTAAAGAGGTTGAGTCGCTTAAGTCTATTTCCATAGCTCATTTGCGATAGCCCGATGACTCGCTTGGTGGCTCTTCTCGGAACCGCTTCCAGTGCTTTAATGTCTGGTACTAACGTTGGGGGACACGCTTGAATGTTATATTCAAGGTGGGGTCTTACGTAGGTTCTTTATAACATTCTGAAGTATTCGGGCTCCAGTCTTCCCAGGTTTCAGTTTATTAGGCTCTGCACTAGGCTGCCTCGTTTCACTAGCTTAGCGCAGTTTTGTGAGAAGTTTGGACGATCCGACAGAATCGACCCTAGATCTGTTTCGCCATTGCCCCTCACCTGATACCTACGACCACTTAAGTAGTCTTCGACCGACTTAGTAACCTTACCGTTATGCCACACTAAATGAATCTGTCGCATAATTTCCGATGCGGTACCTTGTCGAAGGCCTTGGAGAAGTCTAGGAATACAAAATCCACGCTGTTCCCCATGTCTGCTTCTTTAGTCCAATCGTCTGTCGCCGCTAGGAGGTTTGCTAGGCACGACCGGCCTTTGCGGAATCCATGCTGCTGTGCATTGAGAAGTTCGAGACTCTAACAAATTATCTTATTCCATCGTTTATTATGCTTTCCATTACTTTTGAAAGTACGAAAAGAAGGGCTGCCGGACGATAGTTTTCGGGGTTTGTGCGGGATCCCAATTTGTATATCGGAGTTACAATGCTGGCTTTCCAATCACGTGGGAGTTTTCCAGTGTTCATGGAGGCCGTAAACAGTTGTTCGAGGGGGCACTTAGAACCCCTGCGCAATTTTTGAGAAGTACCGCCGGTATGCTATCCGGACCCGGAGATATGGTCGGGCGGAGATGACTCAGTTTGGCCTCGATGGTGGCTCTGTCAAAACGTATGGCGGACGGTACTTCAGTTGGAGTAAGCGAAACAGAGTCAGTTGGCTGTTGTTCCGCGTATAGTGAGTCACTTTCAAATACGGTTTTGAAGTGCATTGCTAAGGATTCCGTGGCTTCTACGTTAGAGGAACATTCAGTATCTCCCGTTTTTATTTTGGTGATGTCAGTAGTAATCGACCTTGTCTGTCGATTAGAGCAGTTTAGGATTTTACTTTGTCTTCTCGCATAGCTGAAGCTGGTAGAGCCTCCAGTCCTTACGTTGGAGCGTTGTGCAGCGGTTTCTAAGCGTCCCGTAAGACTCAAAATCTTCGAGCATATAAGTCAGCTGGTATCTATCCCAAGATGATCGCTTTAAGCTAATCAGCTTGGAGTCTTTTTCGAATCTCGTCGGGACTTTACATAATTACTTTTATGTAATATGAAAATTGAACTAAATAAATTACTGGACGGATAAATTATATACTAAAAACCAATAAAATTGTAAATTCTACAACGGGTTTAATCAGTTCGCAGTTTGTTTAAACGAACTAATTTCATATGCGTATGTTCATCGGCGTTCATCATTATTTGCCACATCATATTTCGATCCTCGTGTTTATTCTAGATGGTCAATACGAAGACGTATCAAAGCAAATTTACCAGTAAGGTTTTCTTTAAACATTAAACAAAAGACCGCAGAGTGTGGAAATGGATCATCCGTAAATCATTTCGGTCAGTTTCTTGGGCAATACTTATCATTTCGTGAGTCATTTATAATAGTCAACCAATTGGTTCTCCATGAGGGCGCTTCAATGTATATAAACGCTAGTGATTGTGAAGTACAATATGCGAAAGTGTGATGACTGTAAGTTCAATTTTTTTAGATTTAAATTATTTTCGACGCTGTCGTAGGTTCGGCTGAAATGCATGTTAGTTATCTACAATGTGGTCGGTTAGCGTGCTGTGTTATCTAACTTTGTACCAATATATAGATTCCGCTATGAAAAACAACTTCCCGGGTAAAATTCATGTCAAAGTACGTGAGTTAATGCAAAGATGGATTCAGAAGGCCAAAGAAAAGAAACACAGAAGAGATTACAGCAGCGAAAACTAACCCGAAGGATTTTCTGATGACCACTGAATAAAGCTTCTAAAGCTTTCTTGTCAATTACGCATTTAAATGTACCTATGTTTTACTTCTTACATTAAACTAGGGGTTCGGGTTGTGAATGTCATACGTAGATTTCGTTATTCAACGATTAGTATGATACATGATAAGCTAACGTCGGTAGGGATTGCATTCAGATATATCACGTAGCTTTCCAAATGTTGTTTAGTCTTAGTCGTAAGTGGGTATGCGCGAGCTGGGGGAAATGTAAGCAACGAATAAAAATTGCTAAGAAGCCCTTTGGGGGGCCGTCCTATAGGGTCTTATCCGAGTCCCATCCGAGCCCCATGGGACTCCCATACGAGTCCCGTTGGGAGAAGTCCCATTGGAGTCCCGTTTTGGGTGCAAACAGACCCCAGTAGGACTGCCATGGGACTCAAATAGGACTCCAATAAGACGGGTGTGTAGACTGGGATGGCACACACCTCTACGAAAAGTAGTCTGTAGCTTCTTCGCTGAAAAGAGAAGGAAAAGGCATAGATACCTCATCTCGCCTACAAGGCGAGAGAATAATAACAGTATGTATATTTCACGAAGCCCGTGAAGCACGTAAAAAGCATAATCATAAGTTCAAAATAGTCATATGTACAACAACGGTGGAGTTATATGGAAGGTAGAAGTGGAGAGGAATGAATAGGAAGGAGCAGTGCATGTGCAAGCTGCAGTGAGTTCATACATTATTAAAAGTACATCTTTCTCTATATAATGAAACAATGTTTGCTTCTGAGGACTCAATAAAAAGGTGGGGATAGCGAAGTGCTCTAACAGAACATGTCAGCGGAAAATAGAACAGAAGAGGGATCCTTATACCAGATAAACAGCGTGATGTGTGAACGTGCGGCGATCGAAGACTAAAATAAATAGAGGTGTTCAGCGGATCAATGGACAGAAAAGGAGGTAAACAAGTACAAGTACGGATCGGATGAAACACAAAAGAGTTGAATCATCCGTCAAAGTATGTATTCAATATATGGGGTTGCCTACTCGACTTCTGTGAGGACATTTTCGATGGCTTCTGAGGCTTCGATCAGCAAAGAATGATTTGGGTTATTTAGGTTAATTAGGCGTTGGTCTTTTTGATGTGGGACTGACTAGACGCTAGTCACCTAACCTTAAAACATCTTGTAGGTGAGGCAGGGGGTGTGATCCTCAACCTAGTCCGTAATGCGGACGGATGTACTCAAGATGTGGGAGACAGCCGTGCCCCCTCTCCGTGATTCTCTGGCATATCCCAGACTTTCACCGCGTCTCCACGTGAATCTCAATGAGATCTTCTTCGACGTATGGATCTAATATCCACCGTAGTTGAAGGTCTGCGAACTTTTGTGTGACGAAACCCTTGACCCGCGAGTACTTCAAAAAGTGTCCATCAAACTGCACACTTCCTCTTCTTGTTCTCCAGATAGACGACGAATAATTGCATACAAAGCCAGACAAGGTTTCATCAGTCGGTACTCCATCCCGACTGCGCGAACTCCAACAAATGTCGGACAATCGATATTTTGCAGCCTAAACAGGGTCAAATACATTAGAAATGACAGCTATAATCACTTGGTTGCAGTTGCGCCGCACTTTCGATGATGTATACAGCAATATTTGATGTAATAGTACGGTAAACCCTCAGGTAGGGTCAGTTTCCGACAAAATGTTCTCTCTCGTATCAATTGTTCTGCTGTCATTGATGCATAAACGAAGTGCAGCCATGGTTGGTATGAGCGTGGATGTGTGCGGAGCCATTAGGTTGCTGTATTCACACTTTCCGGACACAGTCAATTAAGGTTAACTAAAAGAAATTAAACTTTGACAAATGACTGATATTCAGCCAAAAGCAAAATCTATTCAGTTTTAGCTAGATTTGACATCAGGTTTTCTAAGATACATTTAAAAATCGGTGATTTTAGTAAATATAACAGTTTGGATGCCACGCCAATACCGGTTCAACCGGGCAACGAGAATTGTTGAGGGTCAGCGAGGCAAAGACAACAAGCAAAGGCTTCAGGATAAGGGAATATTCTCCTTAGAGAATAGAAGGCTCAGAAGAGGTATGATAGAAACCTTTAAGAAAATGAAAAGCTTATCTGCTTGTAACAGTCAAAAAGACTGAAAATTCCTCTCAATTACCTTGCATTCCCTTATCTTTCTTCGGCATCCTATCGTACATTCTTTCTGACAGTGGTTCTCACGTCGGTGATACTTCTCTTCTGAACCTTCTATTTCACCTAATTTACGGTGGAGCATATCTATTGAACACACACTTCAAGTGCTTTGCTCTTACATGTAAATGGGATTCAGTGCTTTTTCTTGTTTAACTGCGACCATAGTTTCGATTGGACGCTCTTTGTTGAACTAACCTTTGCTTTCGGTTATATTGAACCCCTTTTAGCTGTAACGCTCAAGATTATTTTGCTTGATCTGTTGAAGCGTGCAGAAATTTCCTGTTCGTCCAGAATTATCTGAAAGGTAGTTCAAATCACTCATTTTCTTATTTACTCTTTATTACCGCAGATATTTTCTGCGAATATTAGTAACATTTTGGCTGGATAGTGAATCAGGCTCACAATCAGAAGTATGACTGCCTTATGTATTTCGGATTAATGCAAAAATTAGTACCGTAGATTACTTTTGGATTGACTTGGTTCTCGATAATTTGGGCGACGCGTTGCTCTGAGATTTATTTATCGCTATCCAGAACGNATCTGATTGAACGCGTACAGACGAGGTCCTTTTCGTTTCGCTCAAACCAGAACCATCGGGTTCTGGTCGTTACATCGAGTACGACCGAGCATGACTATCTTCAGATCGGGAACCCCGAGCTCGCAGCACAACCACTTTACATGTAGTTAAACCAGAACACTTGTGGTTGTTGAGGTTTATTGAGGTACCGTGACACTGAGAAAGTACCGATACCGGCTAACGAACGTCTGTGTTAATACACGAAGGAAAGCGAACCAACCAGCGCGATAACAAGCAAAACGGAGCAAAAGCGAAGGTTTCCCTCGCGGAAGGACACAGCAGATTTTAATCGTATAAAACAATCATCACATGGCGTTGGTGCTGAAGTAAAAATGTGAAGGTACATTTGGATTGTAGATAAAAAGTGGTTTCCCGCAAGTGTCTTCTGTTGTCCGGCCTTCACCGGACAATCGGCCACGCTGCAGCAGCCCCCGCTAAAAAGTGTGAAACAACTTTCGGTAATGGAAAGATAAACGTGACGCTGTGCTGAGGTGCATGATGTTCACAAAATTTCACCGTAGGTACGTAATTTTCGCGGTCGGGTAGCGTGGAGGACAGTGGGACAGTGGAATAAAGGTAAAGGTAAAGGTGGCACATGCTCACCAGGTAGCAGTGTCCATTTTCTCAACCAAACTAATATCAGTGCACGGATACATCCTCAAAGCTAGATCTGTGGAGCAGTTTCTATAGGTACAAGCTTGTAAAAGTATTAATAATAATAATAATAATGGTATATTTCACGAAGCCCGTGAAGCATGCTTGTGCGCATGATCAAAGGTACAATAATATAAAATTACAGTGGGGACAGTAAGTGATAGTACAGAGTTCAAGTATCCAATTTGCAAGGTGATATAGAAGGAACATAAATGTGCTGTTTTCCGTGAAAACGGAACACAAGATGGACAAAGGTCATAATATGTAACACAGAGGGTGAATTGTTATAGACACGAGCAAATGAGAGTTTGTCTTATGGAAAGAAGAAGAAAAAGAAAAAAAATTTGGCAAGTCCCACAGATTGAGAAAGTCGTTCAGGAGAAAACCAGAAGAAACGAGTTCAGCAGCAAGCACATAGCGAAGATGAAACATGTGGGATATTGGAAAAAAAACTGCAATGGAGCTGCAGAGGAGCAGGTTTATACGAGGAGAGACGCACAATGGATTATAAATAAAGGGTTGCAAATGACCATACTGTTCGAAATTTTTCGGAACCAAGGAACGAGGGGCTTCAGGGCGTAACCGTGGACGGATTGTGTGTTTTTAATTATTTATATTTATTGTAACCTATTATTGCTCACTTTCTAAATATATATATATTTGTAAGTATACGTACTTTTTCGCTTGATTCCGCGGTGTATAGTTTTCATGACGTGTTCTGTTCCGACTCCTTCTCATCTGAGCATCACCCCAGACTGTTGTGTATCACCTTCCTGTTCCAGGTTTGGTTGGTTTGGGCCTGCCGAAGGGTTGAGATCTACACCCACAGTGGACTATTTGGCCCCGGCAATGGTTGTTGGGCGCGGCTGTCTCCACCGTTCTGGCTACATGCGTCCGCATTCCGGACCAGTTTGAGGATCACACCCCATGCCTCACCTACAAGGTGTT
>UZAN01051271.1:0-12557 GCA_900618425.1 Echinostoma caproni | reverse complement strand
CATTTAACATTTCAATCTTGGCTCTTTTTTTCATTTGACTGTATACCCAAAACAGCCGCACGGAAGAGCAAAGTTAATGGTCGTTTGAACTGAAAATGATATAAATAAGAGTTAAAATCAGCAAGCACAAAATATGCCACTGCAGAACAGCTGATTTATCGAAAAATAGCCTTCAGCCCAAAACTGTTATAATGCGTTTTCTGTTTACCCTTACTGACGAAAATCGTGTTCGAGAAGCTTCCGAGCATTTGCAGCCATTAAGCATGCATGATATCACGGTCGAGTAGTTGCGTTTGTATCAGATGTATATAACACTTCGTGTCAACTTTATTCACAGTATGAAAAGCGATTTCCGTTTGTGTTCCGGTGGCTAAACACCATCTCCAGCTCACGTGAATCACATTTTTCATACAGCAGGCTTCCCACATGACTGCAACGTTCTGACGATCGATTGTAAGTGTAGTTCATCGAAAGTCCAGAATACCTGTGTACCTGTGTTTCACCTTTCTTAAATCGCCAACCAATACAATAATATGCATGTAGATGTAACAAACCACAGTAAGCAGCATTCTAACAGCTCGAAAACATTTACCTGAAAGCGTGCAAAAGTTTTCGTGGTTGTTGCCACTCGTCAGATAAACTTATCCGGTAGTCTTTTGTCAGGTCATTCATATACTTGTGCCTGGAATGTGTATTTTCTTCAGAAACTTCCAGGTTACAGAGCTGTATATATATATATACAGCTCTGTTACACTTAAGTAAATATACATCAGCGTTTCTCCAAACGAACATACGATACCACTTCAAATCGAGAGAAGATCCATCCTCATGCCTTCAGAAGCAAATTAGGAATTTATGACTAACATGCACATCCGGCGTCAAGTTATGTGAATACTCTCCGACAGAAGTATGCCGGATACGCATACCTGACGAGCGGTACCGACGGCTGAACAGGTCGCTGAGGTTTGTGAAACAAAGACTAAAATAGGAAAGACAACAACGGTTGGAACCCTGATGACGATTATGTTTATGCATTACACTTTACCGCACTCCAAAGATTCCAAAAGCTCCCTGCAAAAGCCAGAATGAAAAATGGAACTCGAAATCCCCGGCGTGCAAACACGAGTCTTTGATCGATTGTTTTTCTTTTATAGAATGGGCGGTAGCGTGACAAGGAGAAAACAGAATGGCACAATCCACAACACGGCCGATTCGAAGTCAAAAACAAATGTATGGATTTGGCGCAACAGTTGTCAAAATACGGCCAGCTCGAAAACACACGCGCACGATGGTTTCTCACGCTGACTGCACATTTCATTCCGCTTCGGGTCAGAAACCTGGCGATGATGGGCAACATTTTCTTCCTTCACTCACTGTTACCACGAGATCATCTCGATCAATACATGACTTGAAAACTACATTCAACCTATTGCCCTCTTAACGAGAAGGGCAAGTGTCTATAGCAAAGTATCTTGAATCGATTACCTTGGGAACAACTTCGAATTACCGTTCTCTGCCCCACAGGGAGCTATTTCTGGTCTTAGTAACCCAAAATCCATGAACATGCATTTGTATAGATAGCCGTAAAGTTAAATGCGTGAGTTGTTGTTCGTCGATCAGGGAACTTGGGGATAAAGACTAGATCTTCAAGGCTCTAGTTTCCTAGTTCGAATCCCGAAAAGTACACATACGAATAGACAACTGACAATTAAACCCATCGTGACGGTGTTGGTGATAGTCGTTGCTGTCACTATTCCATCGCCCAGCATGGACTAGCACAGTTCGGACAAGGCGATCATAACATTCAGATCGATTATTCCGAACCAATGCAGCAGCTAATTTCGCCCGACAAACTTACGTCCATCAGGATGTACTTGCAAAAAATGAATTTGGAAAACGCAATTGTCATCATTGCCCTAATGACCTATTCGGAGGACAATCACACATGTACACATACAGAAATATGCAATGCAATCGTTCATCGTGAGACAGTGAGGGGGAATAGTGCTAGCTTGTGCGATCAGGGTGCACAGCCTAATGGAAGTGTACCGTGACTAGGAAAGAGACTAGATTCTTTTTTGTGGTGAGTTTAAATCACGTTCATCGATCAGAACCAGCAAATAATCACACTGAATTACGCTAGCGGATCATATCCCCGATGAACGAACATATGCTGAAAATGGATTCTGTGATTCAAGGCATAACGCGATCCCGGTGGTCATTGACCCCAAGTCGTAATCGATGATTATTTCAGGTCGATGCGGTAATTGTCAAAAGAAGACAGACAGCTGCACATACAAAACCGATAGCGACTAGGACTATAAGACTGCGTATTGTGGATGCAATGTGAGAGGAGAGAGAACTTCCAACTCGCTAAACGGTGATTGTACCCGCAAGTTACTTTTCTGGGGTTTTCGTTAAACATCCCCGATGACATGAAACCAATGAAAATGACTATCGCTGACAATTAAATTAACATGAGTGATTTATACAGTTGATGACGAATATATAAACAGGCGTTTTGGTCGTCATTTAATCAACTATACATACCATCAAGGAAGTTTACGTTACATGAGAAACAGATCTAGGATATAAGATTGTGGTATCATTTAAGAAAAATAAAATGAGTAAAGCAAAACGAAAGACTAGATACCGACGTGAACGCCGTTGCAACACACCAGCTTACCAGCACATCATCCATATACGTATGATTACGTTTCCATAGCTCGCCAAATCGCAAAGATTGACTCATGGTGCGTGTATGACGTCTACGTGAACTCCGACTAATTGAAGTGGGATCGGGTACGGAATCAAGTAAAGTGGTGGAGAGTGGTCGGACTGATGTCGACCACGGGGCTTGAGAATCACCGGGCGCAGAAGTACCTGGGGAATTTGCGGTTCCGTTGATAACCCCAGTTGTGCGGTCCTTATCCGGTTCTGTGAGTCGATTATCCGCGAGAGAATAGGTCAGTCCAAAAAAATCGTCTTGTTCCAACGCTAGGTAAGATGTCACTTTGCTGAATAGATCCCGACCGACTGCGTTCGGCTATGTAGAAAACAGAAAGGATACCAATTCATAGGGGATGAAAAAATGATCGAGGAGCCAACAACAGCCTTGAGGATGTTAACTACACAGAGCTACTACAAGTCTACAATCAGTGGAGCTGTACGCGACTATGCACCTCTCCAGGTCGCGGGTAGGAGGACGGCCACTTGGATGGTTAAAAGGGAATAGCTCGGAACTGCTTCGTCGAATAAACAGTCGTTGACAGTCATCGTGATGCTCGAGGGCACGACGGATTTCCACACGGCAAGCAAGCTTTCAGCAATAAGTCACAAGTGACTACAAAATGCACCGATTTATGTCCAAATTTCGTTCACCACCAAACAAGGCCATTGGTACCATTCTATTACCCCAAAGATAGCTCTTAGTTATGCAGGGGCTAAAGGCATATCCTTCAATAAAAAAGTCGATCGGATTTGTGAATGCTTATGAATAATACTACTCACAAGTAACTGCGAGTCATATGTAAAATATGAGTAATACATCTCTGAGATTACTCATGAATTTACCATCCATGAAGCCTAATTATTCTCATGAACGAATTAAATGCTAAAAAAATTAAGGTTGAGGAAACTGAATTATAGTGACGCAGGATTTTTTATCGAGGTCGAAACACGAAGTTACGTTAAAAAGTTCTACGGGTGAAAATATCGAACAAAAGTTGGTCAAATAAAGCAAACAGAGTTATGCGATCTCCCCACCGTCATTCTTCAAATATGGAAACTCTCTTAGGTTAAAATGCGAAAATGACATATGAACAAGAAGGAACCTATTCACAAATTCTTAACTGAACTTAAACCATAAAATACAAAGCTAACATCCGGAAATTGAAGCCAGTGCGTGTTCCAAAAGCATGATATAAAATGATCGTAACCTCAGAACCAACAGACAGGCAAGACATGAAAAATATGACGGCCACCGGTGGCTTAACTCTGGCTTAACACTGCATGTAGTTGAAATGGAGCACTAAATTATGCTGAGTAATGAATTTAGGATCCCATGCAGTGAACCCAACACCAAGATTCGGAAATACTCCGAGGTATTATTCATTGAAAACATCATCCCAAACTACGGATGGACCATTACTGTGGTATAACCTTGATGACCAACGGGATTGGCGAATGATCATATTAGCAACAATTATTGGCCTAAGATTCTGTAATTTTTAACAATAATCACTTAATTGCAATGTGCACGTGTACACAAATACAGCGAAATAATCCGAAATACATAGCATAAACTCAAGTTGTTGTTCTTCCACTCGCTCTTTGTACTGCAAACAATGGTGAAATACACAAGTCAGTTTGCATAAGTCAACGGTCGTTATTCGTATGGACTTGCGGGGCGGTATTCAACTCGGCTGATCGGACGGGGTTGGGCCATTCGAGGATTTCGACCGAGCTTTATCAAAACCGCTCAACCTATTTAGTTCTTACCAATCGAACATCAGTCGATGGAAAGTACGTTACTTTCCAGTTGTTAAAGGATGGTCGTTAAGGATACTCTTCGTTTACCATTTAATTCGGATTCACCGACTAATGGATTTTGCAGCCTTCGCCGAGTACCATGATATTCAAGTCATATCAAACATTCCCATGGGTTATTTCGCCGATGGTGTTGTGCTACTATTTGATAACTTCTCGCATTTAGCATGCGGAGGAATGGTTCTACGATCGTCCAACAGACCGACGAAGGTAAAGGGATTCCGTCGGTTGTGCTTTCGTCGTGTATCAGAATCCATCACCCTGTTGAAATACTTTTAAATTGCATCTTTACTCAGCTTCTTGGTTTGAGACATTGATAGAGCGCTCACTCAAAAGCCTATTTTCGGCTGTTGCTTATACTTCACTGTTAGTATCCATTTAAGACAGGTTAGTACAGTTGTTTACCAGGTGCGGACCGGACCTAGCTCAAACCAGGCCATGATCTGTGTCCGTGAGCACAGACTAGAAAGATAAGAAGTTTTTAACAGAACCTTGCCAGTGATATTCAACGACATGTAAGGCGGTACCGTTTTTTGTGTGAGAATTTGGTGTTCCACAGGAAAAAAACAGAATTTGAGCACAGCTGAAGTAGGCTTTTTTATTGTCCGGTCAGTTGAGGTCAATACTACCCTCTAACTAAGAGTAAAGTAGATACTGTAACAGGCAATACCTGAAGAGCTTTTCTAGACTTCAGTAACCTGCGGTGGCGCAAAAACGGGGTGAGTTCGAATATTAAATTCTGGGTTCAACGGGATTTTGCTCGCCCAATCCTCGAACACAGTTTTCTTTAGTCGAGTTGCGCTGAGTATAAACATGAACTTGAGGCACCGGTTGCTTGACCCTAAAGTGAGCTATATCGAGTGCTACGGTAGGACAAAGGTTCAATCGAAGAAATGTAATATTGAGGATAACACAAACACATTCTTTCGATTTCTGTGGTGCGACTGAGTAATGCGCCAAACAGACGACCAGCTAATAAAATTGTTTATGAATTCTATCTCCTATCATTGATTTTATTGCATGGTGGACGTAAACTATAGTAAATCCTACAGTATAAGGACCAATTGCACAAAATGAAGAGTATTGTAGGACACTCATGTCGGAACAAAATTGTAGTATGAAGATTTTAAGAAAGGAGAAACATAAAGAAGAAGAGTATATTCCACAGCTAAGTGGTTCTTGGCATAAATGTAACAAGTGGGACCAGACACTTGCCAAAGGTGGCTTTTCACCTATGCGAACAGAATGAAAGTCAGTATTCCCAATTCGAGCTCCTGGGAGCATAAACCATGGTATTATCGATAAAACGGTGGAGTAAAGCAACAGCCCGGTGGCGGGCTAGTGACTGGATAGAGAAAGTCGGCGTTGAACATGACCAGGGGGAGATGGAATTGAACGATACTCGACCACAAAACGTAACTCTAGTATTCAAGAGTAGGGTGTAAATGAGCCTTGTATGAGAAGAGAATTTAGGGCTGTGTGAAGAAGCGCTAAGCACAATTAATAATCTGTTTGAACACATCTTTCAAATGCGGTTGTATGAGAAAAGAAAAAGAAAGAAAGGAGGGGGAGGAAGAAGAAGAAGAAATCACTAAGAACATAGGAAATTGAGGTGTAACGTTTGGCAACCGCATCAGTAATATTTTATCGTGAGTGCTTGCAACTCACTGTACCTTATGGTTCATTGCGTTTTATTGGTTTTGTCTGGCAGGTTTATCTTTAACCCCGACCCATGGAGGAACTGTCTACCAGTGTTTCCTCGCCACTCCGTGTCCCGATCGTATCGTCACCCTACCGTCAGTCTCCAGTCATCGTCCGTCGTCCGCAAAGCCTCGTATCGCCTCGAGCTGTGGGAATAAGAGTCGAGGTACATCCTGTTGTGTATTTCTGTTCACTCCGCTACGCTGTGACAGCCCGGAGTACGATCGCATTACAAGGAACTGCGAGGGGAACTTCTGATATCAAAGGGGATCTAAGTATATTATACCATAGTGAGTAGGACCACCTGATCAGGGGTTCACTGAGATTCCTGGTGGTATGGGGGAATTTCTGTGAGGTGCGAGGGAAGGATCACCAGTCACAGCTCAAGACACCAACCCCCTACCATACTGAGGTAGTGGACATTAGGTTTAATCAAAACAGACAATCAGCTTTGTGGTACCGCATAATGGCCGTCAAGATACAGGGAATCCGCGGTTTGCAGTTCGTTATAAGAACAAAAGCTGAATAGTTGTCTCAAAAACTGATTTCGGATGATCGTAACCGAACAGCTATGATTCAAAGTGTTTCTTAAGCCGACTAATCCTTACAATTGACTAGTGCTGGTGGTCAAGCGGTTTAAGTCGCTGTCACTCGCCTGGCTCGGGCCCCAGGATCCGAGGGTCCAGCCCTACAACTGCCACCTCACTTCGGTGGTAAGCAGCTTGCTGTCATCTCACTTAAAAGTACACCCAACCTAGTCGGGCCCTATGTGATTCACCACTCAAGGTTCCGGCGCTTAGGTCGGTCTCCATGATTACACAGAAAATCCTCGTGCTTATGGGGTTGAATCTGTCTGCTGTTCATCGCATAGGTATGTGTACTAAAAACACATTATAGAACTGAAGTTTTAAAACGGGTCATTGAAATCGGGCAACCGGGTACACAACGGCATACACGAGTAACTCAAGTTGAAATCGAATCTTAACAATGAACTTGGTTGACTTTCGAGTTTGCACGCATGTAGAGTCAATCTAGCCGTAGGGGATTGATCCAACTGACTGATCAGGCACAAACAGTATTTCAATTTGGTTCACGAAAGTAAGGAGGCCCGGTCTTACCCGAAGAGTTTGTCTCAACTAGTATTACGGTTTTATATTTCACACGCGTTTGATTTCAGATTGTGTCAAACAAATCACGGTCGAATCATCTTTATAAAAAGACGGAACTTTATGATCTGCAAATGGGCCGAATATTATCAGCTGAGCCAAACAATAGATCAACTTGATTGGGGGATCCGCAAAAGGATTTTTCACTCAACCCAAGCCTTACGCACAAGGCAGAGCCAAGCAGTATCTGAAAATTGCAATAAATCGGGAGCCGATGCCCAACTGGTGCGTAAAAATATGAAGGCAGGGCATGAATAGCACGATGAACTCTGAATATAATGGGAATAATCACAGAGTATACTTAAAATGTTCTATGCAAATACCTTAGTAAGGTAATAGGAGCAAAACACATGAAAAAATGGGAACGAACTAGCATACCTTGAGACCAAAGGGTAGCACTCGACCATCTAACAAAATCACTCGACAAGCAAGACTGGGGTCGGAATTTGAGGTGACAGTAGGAGAGTGAAAAACAGACGAAAGCGTATCCCTAAAGCTCGCCAAAACAGAAAAAGATCGAGTGGCAGAACTACCCTCGCCGTGTGGACGTGAGTCAACACGAGCATCTTGTGCACCCAACAACTCATTTTGTGGGACCCCATTTTGTCGGTTAGTATCTACTTCCGTGGGAGGTTCCAAACGCCCACTGGATGGAGTTCGGGGGGTTACGGGTTGCCTTAAGCACCAGACATCTCCATTTTCATCATCGTCATCATTATTCTCGATTCCGGACATAATTCACCAGAATATAGCAGTTGATCTAAAAGAATACAAGGAAAGGAAAAAGTTATTTATTTATGGTATGCTTAGGTTACAAAGAAAAGGCCTGGACAATTGCGTCATTTTTTTCAGATTTATTATCAAACTCATGCAAGCAATTCATCCGAAATAACACAAAAAAAAGAAAAAGTAATGGGTAAGACTTGGTAGGCGAACAGAACCTATGGTTTGTTCACTTTTTATTATGTGATCAAAAACAGGTATCTATGAAGCTTGATAAATGTATTTAGTTTTCAGGTTCAGCTTTTCCAAAACTTAACCACGCAGCTCCGTGCGCCGGTTTTGGTTGATATCTTTCGGCTTTCCATTTCGAGAATAGAACAAAAGGAAGATCGGTGCACCGCTGGCATCAGTTGCCCAGTCACCCAGGTGCTGTCGTCGATCGGCGGATATAACCTATGACGATTCTCTGACACCGTTTCATCGAGAACATCCATTGGTGCCTCTCGTTTAAACCGGAATAATAGCCGCCTAATGGTTGGCGCTCAGTTCCAGAGGTAGCGTTTCATCAAACAGACCCTTTTCTATAATACGCCCGTTATAAGCAAGAAAACCTCAGGGGGCGATCATCAATAAACCAGGAGATTTCACCGGAGATTCGGTGTTCTCCTCTGCGTGACTCCCAAGATTTTTCGACGAACAACTTGGGGTGTCACGCATACTCGGAGAATTATTCCAAAATTAAAGCCCACTTTCTGAGTCGCTTTAATCACACCGCAATAACTGTCGCACCCCAGTAGCTGGATACCTATTTGTCTTCTGCTAACCGGGTATAAGCATTTTCATCGCAATTGCGTAGCATTTGCCTTCCTCCCCCACCCAACCGCAACGCAAGACGCATCCTAATTTTACCTACCTCGCAATTCCACAACACCTAGCACAGTTGGCATTGAAATAAAACAACAAATAAACGTAAATCCAAAATGTATTACATTGATAAATATTTACAGAATAAGTTTCATTCAGCATCAGTGTAGTAGATCATCAATCAATGAAATGCTCTGAGCACAACAGAAGACGTAGGCCGTATCGTAAGCTTTCGTGAACTGAATAATGGAGTATATGGCCACAATAGGAAAGGGGGTAGATATGAATGCACATAACACAACGAATAATACAAGAATTGTAAAATTAACTGGATTTCCAATACATGACATTCACCTCCACCAACTGAATGATAGTAATCGCGTGTAATGTGAGAAAAATTTACGGTTGGAAGAACAGTTTATTGTGTTTCGAGGTTCCTAGGTGTGTGTACATTTGTGTGTACAAGTTTGCTAGCGATCGAATGTGGAGAAACGCTGTGTGAATGTACACAGAACAAAACTTCTCTGTGTCTCAACGAGTATGGACGGACTCGCTGCTGTAGTAGCTGCAAAGTATCAACAGTGTTTTGTGTGATATTTGAGTTATGTTGAACGTCTGTGTTTTGCCTGCCACAATCATCCGTTCAGGCGTTCCACTTGACCATTAGCCTGCGGACTGTGGGCCGTAGTTCG
Organism: Echinostoma caproni; assembly: GCA_900618425.1. Lineage (NCBI taxonomy): Eukaryota > Metazoa > Platyhelminthes > Trematoda > Plagiorchiida > Echinostomatidae > Echinostoma > Echinostoma caproni. The sequence continues at coordinate 2,863 of UZAN01051271.1, read as the reverse complement.
GCTGGTTGCGACGCTCTTGGAGTGCAAGAAGTGCCTGAGTTCTCCTGACAGGAAAGTGGAGCTGCGGTCTGAGTGGATGTAGTTCGGCATTCCGAAGATAGAGAAGAGTTGATAGAAGCATTTGATTACTGTTGTGGAGGACATGTCTTGACAGGCGAATGCGAAAGGAAATCGGGAGTATTCGTCGATGATCATCAAGAGATATCTATTATATGTGCCAGATAAAAGCGGACCTTTGAAATATAGACTTAGTCTTTCGAACGGTTGAGTCACCGTGATTAATGGTTTGTTCACTGGTTTGTAGAACCTGGGTTTAATCTGGGTACATACTTCACACTGGGGAATTACGTGTCAGACCTCATCCACGGAATACGGTAAGTTCCAAGATCGGACGATGTGATGCATACGGGGTAATCGCTGAATGACAAAGTGCCTCGTGTAACTCCCTTAGCACGTTAGGATCTATAGCGGCTGTGCAATAGCCTCGTTAAAACTTGTCGACCGCTAACTTGTCACCTCCCGGTCGGTAGATGGTACCGTACCGGTTGCATGATCGTTCAACTCTCCAGCGCCAAACGTCTTCTTTTTTCTTTTGCCTTTAGGCTAGCTATTGAACATGAATGCAACTGATCGTTGGTCGGTGACTAACTTGAAATGGTTTCCCAGCGGACAATGTCTCCATTTTTTCAGTGCTTCCACTATAACCTAAGCTTCTTCAACCGCAGAATGATGCCTTTCGGTAAGTGTTAGTGTTCCAGACACAAACTTCCCCGGTCTACCACTTTGGTTGTGGGGGGGGGGCAGCGATGGCAACATCTGAGGCATCTGTCTCGACAACAAGAGTCGTTCCGGGCTGCACAATGACTACCGTCACGCTTTTGAGTTCTTACTTTAATTTTTTGAAGGATTATATGACGGGTTCAGACAGTGGGAGTGGTCGAATTTGGACCACCAGGTTGATCTTGTCTGAAAAGTATGTGGGTGGTGGTGGTGAAGTGGTTTAGTAGCTGCCACAGGACCCTATGGTCCGAGTTTCGAGCCCCACCACCACCGCCACCCGACTTTGGTGATAGGCCGCTGTGCTGTCCTCCGGCTCAATACCCCTTCTAACCTATCGGGGCCTTATATTTTTCAGCACTCCAAGTCTCGCGGGGCTTAGGTTACCGGTTTCCATCACTGAACAGCAGGTCCTCGTGATTATGGGGCTTTCCCCGTCTGCTGTTCATCACACAAAAGTGTGTAATAAAAAAATTCATTGTGAGTAATACGCAAACATACTTAATGCGCACCCCCGCTCTTTCAATTTCTAGGCGGCGGCAGGTCCCTCAAGGGTTTGAGTCGTCCAGGATCAGGTCTAACAGCTCCCTTAGAAACAGCGTAATATATACTGTGATGTATTCGGCATGATTACGAATAACTGAAAACGAGCTTGTTCGCCACTCCTTGTTCTATGTGAAATGTGCTCTGTGGGACTGTTTAGACAAACTCCGAAACCCAAAATGTTTATTTGTCTCACAGACGTGATACTCAGCTTCGTTAACTTTGAGACCGTATCTATTAACCACATCTAAAAATTTCTGCAGATTTCGATCATGTCCCGCAACATCCATACCACAGATTATTACGTTTTCCACGTAGGTGTAAGTGCCAGATAGTTGTTCCTTGTTGATTATATCATTTAGAGTTCGCTGGAAATAAGCTACACCACTGGTCACTCTGAATGAGATTCGGCGACACTGATACAGCTTCCCAAAAGCCTCAAAGGTGGTGTACTTCCTTTCTTCTGTTGGGATGGTTTTTTGATAGTAGGCACTTTTCAAGTCTAGGGTACTGCCTTGGAGCAGGTAATGTCATAAGTGCTTCTACTGGGAACACAGTCCAAAATAGGTCTGATTTCTCAACACTAAATGAGTGAGTAAATTAACCATCAAGCTTATCCTTGAAAAGTGTATGCCCGTGCCCTCCAAAAGCTGTATGTTGCCGCCGAAGATTAGCAAATCGGTTGCTACCCGTTTAAGCAGATATTATGAGAGGCTTGAAGGTCATCTTTTGTTGTGTTCAGTGTCAAATGTGCCGTAGAAATTAACAGGAATTCTCATGATTCCGACATTAAGATTTACCTACTGGTTTCCGCAAGGTCCATTGCAAGACCGATAACCATTGAAGATGAACTGACCATGAAAGGCATTGCGACTTTGTTAAATGGTTTGAGGTTACCTAATCATGATGCCCCTGAAGATCCTCGGACAAAGACAAAAGTCATCGGAGGTAGCTACATTCATTTCGGCCTCGAAGATTGCATACAACGTGTTATGGAAGCTATTGAATCCAGGGAAGCTGCAGTCATTAAGCTGAGGCTACACATTGACGGTTTGTCTCCCTTCAGGAACCCTACCATTTAACCGATTCTCGGACACACTTTAACACCTTTATCGCATGAACTTCTTACTGAGATGTATTGTGGTATGTCTAAGCCCGGTGACGTGCACGATTACTTGTCAGATACCATGACGGAGTTAAGTGTACTGACCAGAAGCAGCATACGCTTGAAGAAAACCGATACAACGCTCAGGGTGATCCTGCCCAGCGTCATCGCGGATGCTCCAGCAAAGAGCTTTGTAAAGCAAGTAAAACAGTATAGTGGTTACTACAGCTGCTGTCATTGTACTTGCAAAGCGTTGTTGGAAATGGGCGCTTATATTCTCCATCGACGAAACAGTCTCAGGTCGGATGCGAACTTTCGTTCGGGGCGCCAAGGGAAGCAACACATAGGTGACTCACCATTTGAGGCATTGAATATTGATATGCTAAAACAGTTTCCCATTGACCATACGCATGCTGAATGTCTGGGGCTTAAGAAAAG
>UZAN01051269.1:0-12899 GCA_900618425.1 Echinostoma caproni | reverse complement strand
GTTCGTACGTCTCCTCATGGTTGGTTTGGAATCAGGGTGTTTGGCCAACTCCCCTAGGTGAACTGCCAGTGGTCCACCAACCCGGCTATAGCCCCGGATATCGGCTTTTCGTCCTCTCACTTTGGTGGGAAAACATCTCCGCCGCGAGAAGGCAGTGAGTAGGGCTTCCTCAGCAGAGGCTATTTGAGACGCTTGGTCGTATGGGGGCATTTCGTGAGGTGCAAGGGTAGGATGACCAGCCGCAACACTAGACACCCACCCCCAACCATACTGAGGCCGTGGGAGGCAAGGTCACATCAACTAGCACACTAAACAGTTCTGCACACCCATACACTTCCATTACTCTCTGCCTCTGATTAATGACCTAAAATTGAGCCAATGGCTATTATTATGTAAGAATTTTTCCACAATATCATATGTAACAGCATGACTAGGAATATCCGAAAACAATTGTTCGCTCACCGACTCGTTTTCTCAATGCTATCATGTGAATATTCAAGCTTTTTAAATATCTATCATTCTGCTTCGTGTCCGCATGACAACACATTCCGATTTGAATCACTCTGTTCCCGATAAGCTTCCATAGCATTTTCTGTATCGGAAGTTTCCCGGAACCAACTGTGAATCAGATCAATGATTGAAGTAGATGCACATCGGTTTGTCAGGGAGGATATTCAGACAGCCATAGTCACTGTTATGCGGATCTTTCCGTAATACAGAGTATAAGGAATTGTGAGAATCTAGGAAGTTCATTCAAACTGGAACTTGAAGCGACGGAACAAAGAGATGGGAAACTACAAAATCATTCAACATGTGTTTACTCAGCGCAATCAAAGTGAAGTGATACCGTCGGAGTGCAATTTCTCAGCGTAATTTGAAGAGAAGAAATATGCTTGAATCTTCGTTTCTACATATCACCACCCCCCCCCCCCCCTCCAGTTGGTTGATCGCTTTTGTGTGTAGCTAGCAGTATCAATGAAGCGAGTGAGAGGTGTTGTAAACCGGAACAAATCAGAACCACGCAACGGGGTATTGGACGAAAAAATCCATTTTTGAGATTCGCCACAGGGTAGACAGTTATTCAATGAAAGCGGTATTTCTACCGCTATACCTATTTTCAACTGACTGAAGTTTGACGTGTAGGGGACACTTAATCATCAAGCAATTTCAACCCAATGGGGCGTATATGCTTTGTTTACAGTGGTCGTCATCAGCTCACCAATCGCATCCTGAAAATAGCTATTTGTCTTTGTCTTATTAGTTCCGTTGACTCACAAACGAAAGAAATGAACAAGTAAAATACGGACGAAGCCGATTCAAAGCTTTACTCAAAACTAACTACGTGATGTAAGATAGATACTATCTTGTTAACGGTTGAATATTCTTTTAAGCTTTCCTTCTTACGCATATTTTTGTCTGCTTAGATTTGACAGGATATGTCCCTTAACGTCTGATCATTCGCGACGCGACCCGGTTTGCGCAATACCCGCAACCTGAGGAGTTCAAAGTTTGAATTCCGGAGGAAATACTGTCTATCGGCTACTGTTGAGATTTAACAAGAACGAAACCCGAGTTCAGTGCTCTTAGAGTGGTTGACCGAATGTACTCAGGATTGTGTGAATACCATGTATTGAGGATAGCCAAAACAGAAGAATGTCGATTCTTGAGGTGGGCTGCGGTGGAGAAAATCATGATACAATACTTATTTAGATACGGAGAAAGTAGTATAAAAACTTTCAGCAGCTATGGATTCATTGGTATCCAAAGTAAACTATTTCAAACAGGTAATTCATCCCGAGCTGTTCACAAGAAAGTCGTCTACATCAAACTACCTTTAAGGGCAATCACCTTCTGAACGATGTGCACCAAAGGTAAAAAGTCAGCTCTGAACAGTACATTCCCAGTTACTCAATTTCAACTTATCGCCTCCACTCGTAGAATGGATTTAGAGAAACGTCCACACGGCTGGCAATCCAGTTCTGCTTCACACACTGTATACTAGTTCGGCTGCAGCTCTGGTGGCGCATACATGAGCAGACCCAACGTTCAATTATTACAACAATTAGCCGAACATATCCCAAGGTGATTGATGAAGTCGATGCCGTGACCCACTTGGTCATACGGCACCCGGGCTTATCAACTGCAATACAAATCAAGACAATCAAACACAATTAATTCCGTTTCCTTTTTCAAAACCTTGTTATGTAACTGAAATGCGAAGCTGTTGGTGATTATTGAGGCGTTGCTATTACGGTTGCAGCAACCCGTTCTGTGCGCCCAAAAGTTGTTGACGCGGTCATTTTACTTGCTGTGGTGCTGACCCGGTGTTTTCAAATAGAGTAGCCCCTGTTTTTCTGCACACTTCCGTTCACTAGGATTTGTTTTCTTCTGGTCTTGATGCGAGTTATAGATGGGAAACCGTCTCATATGAACTCCAAGAAAAACCTGCTTACAAAGTATTGAAAATCGGTTCTCGTATATTGGGTGAACTGAATTACATTTCGCCTGTTCGCCGAGCAAGGCAATTTGTTTGCAAACGTCTCATTGTCACCCGAGGTGACATCATCAGTGTTTGCGAAGTGGCCACTTCACAGTTAAGGTTATCGAGTATTTTTAACACTAAAACGACGAAGGTGTCCATGAGTACATCAACTCGTACCATGAACTACTAAACTGTTTCGTTTTCCACAGTGAACGCTAGAAATTTTGTGACTTTTCCCGGGTGATAGGTTTCGTGCATTTCCTATTATTTACACTCAGAACCCTTTACATTCCACGAACGGGTATTTTTCACGAACAGGCAGATAAGGATTGCACCCGGACAGCAAGGATAGTTTGTGCTATTCGCTTCGTCTCCAAACCAGATAGCAATCGATTCTCAGCACTTCAGAGGTTACCTCGCTCAACTCCAGCATCATTTCGATATGATTGGTGGGATTGCCATCAGTACACTGTTTGAAGGAGAGCCTTGCTCAAAATGGCAACCGACCAATAACTTACATTGTGAATATGACGATTAGAATAGATTTCGAATCAGCCAATTGACTGCTCGAATATGTTGAGTATGCTCATGATAAAAAGGCAAACTGTGAGTTGTTATTTTGTAGTTCGCATCTCATGCATCTGAGCACAGCAGTAGATATAGAATGAGAACTAGGTTGTTTTCAACCGACGAATCATTCGAGACTGAACACGTCCGCATTCGTTTCATTGATGATTCAACGGGAATGCATGTGTCCAACACTTCTAAGGGTAGGGGAAAAACGGAAACGACACAGAATACTCAGGTTCTCTGTGATTGAGCGGACGTTTCAGGCTGTCATTAGCACAGTTGCAGCTAGCTGTTACCGCCGGTTCACGTCATCATAGCTTCGTCGGACATACTTCATTCTACGACTGATAAGTTCGTTGTGCGATTGTGGAGCCAGTGAAGAAATTTTCACAATGAAACTGCACACATTAGAGAGGATATGACAGAATCTAATGAAGTCGTAAAAACATATTATTGCTATACCGGTGTATCAAATGTTCGCTTAACCCTATGCGAATGGCTTCGTGATATTATTCGAACTAAATTTGTCACTCCGATGTAAGTGAAAGTTATTGCTGATGTGTGAGTATAAGCATCGTTATCAGGAATACGTGTGATGAGAGGCTTTCGGAGGGGGGGGGGCTGTGTGAAATGCAGATAATCTGTGAGAATTCCTGTTACAATTGTGCGTAACATTGGTATATCAAATTTGGTGTCTTTAAAAATCTCTTTAGGATCATTCTGATACCACTAGAATGATTCGTTTATTACAATTATCCGCGGAGATATAACGGAAGCTGTTTTTATGAACAGGCGGTCTGTCTGACCCGTATCACATCCTTTTAGTATTCAGATGCGAGAATGGGAAAAAAATTAACTTACCTTCTGTTGCACTCGATCCGAACAATTGTACTCTTTCACTGGCCAGTGTGTTGTTGATGAGTGAAACAAATTCCTCTATTGTTTGACATTCAATCGCAACTCCGTACGTGTGACTATATGCGGACCAGTAACCGCGCGACGGACAGTGACGAATGTACCCGGCTAGAGATATTGGCTCTCCGGGCGTGCACGATAAACTGTCTGTCGGATCTGTTGACTCGCGCAAAGCACACGCGATCTGTTTGGCCGTTTTCTCCTGTGCGCGTAAATCCAATAATTCCCACCAACCACGACAGCAAGTCCAATGAAATTGTTTCGGCATGGTTCTATTCATCCATTCTGTCGGTATGGTCAGCAGAATCGGTCGAATTGCCTCGTCATCTTCCAGATACCTCTGTGGTTTCGGTTTCCACCAGACCTGAAACCTTTTATTCACCCCGAGCGGTAATGTGTAGTGCGTAGGCAACTCGGTGAAGTGATTTTTTGAACAGAACACAATGTAGCGAAAAAGACGTGCTTTTAGTGATTTATCTTCTTTAGCTAATACGTCACAATTTATATAAAGTCGGTTAAAATACAGGAGGGCAGAGATTTTCACAAACATAACCGTGTGTGACTCACTCCCTTTAGCGGCAGTAGGACTGTTTCAAAATTTATTTATATGACTAATAATAATGATAACCATCTATTTACTAGTTTCTTGTTCTGAATAAAAAAATAATCTATCCATGGTCCTTGAGGTGCTCTACTCAACAAGTCGGTGATGATTGTTGGTACTTTAACTGTCTCAGAGACCAAAATGGATGGGAACATTTTTTGGCGGTTATGCATTTATTAAAGTTGTAGTAAACATCATAAGTTGTATACTAATTTTATTTGCATCATCGAGTTTTTCTCTCTGCAGAAAACCCCGTTAACTCCTTTACCACTGCTGTTATGATCAGTGATTACTGTTAAGTGTTGACGTACACCCTGGGAACTGAATCTTTCAGGGAAAACTAAACATAACAGGAATATACGAACTCAGTCAGAACTTACAACCTATCAAGAGGGTTGAAAACTATCCAATAAACCAATGATTGTGTATATGCATTCCCTATAAACAAGCATTCTCAACGTCCAATAAATGTAGTCCTGCAATCTGAGTTGTTTTTTTATCTCACTATCTATGAACTACCCCATATGGATGAGAACCGTTAACGAAAGACGATCAATTTGAAATTCGTCATCAAGACTAATCAGCCTGGTCGCAACAATTACACCCGCTGGTCCCATTAGGATGCAAACTGGCAACCAAGTTGTTTTTTGGTGCTTCATTACCTATAATCAAATGCATCTCAATAATATGGATGGAAACGGGTGGTGAATGGAGGAAAAATTAAGAGACCGCCGGGAGTTTTGAAGCAAAAGTTCACATTAAAGTAAATTACAGTAGAGTATTCCATTTTTTATACGCCATTTACGTAACGGTGTTATCAAGGGATGGTCATGGTGACTTCCAGCTCAAACGCATTGTTTTTAAGCCCACAGAGGAGCGATATTCAATCGAATCGTTTCCAGCCATCTATGGTATGAATGGGTTGGGATCAAAGGAGATCTGCAGTTTTCGTCCCTGAGGCGATCGCGAAAACAATGTCAGATCGGAATATAAATTTGATTTGATGCCTGTTTATTTGTGTGAATTCGCATTTCAACCCTCTCCATAGTCTCATAATTTGTACTCGGATCCATCACCCGTTTTCACTTGCATGCTTTTACTATAGATTTGGCTAGTTAATGATACAAGGAAAACGGGCTTGTTCACCACCTTATCTTCTTCTACCATTATTTTGCCTCATTGAAAGATAAAAGCGGGATGTAACTCCTTTTGCTAGTATGAGCGATCGGCTCAGCAAGCATAAGAGTACATTTTCAAATAAGCAAACTGAAGACATCATGTGTACGCATGGTGTGGAAGATCACGCAGGAACGAGTCACCCAGAGGAGCGGACAGCTCAGTGGTGAAGTTTGACTGACTGGAGAAAACCGTTCTTAGAATGGACGAAGTCAATGGGAAAGTATTCTTACAATTGTTCACTGCGCACATCGTCAAACTTTTACGGTATATATTTAAGGTAGAAATATCCCAGCAGATGCTGTTTACTTTTCGTACACCTATTTTATTTATTTTCATTGTTAAAAAAACATCTTATACTCTCCAAATTATTTTTGATGGTATCCACATTACCGAATGATAAATATGACCCGTACTTATGGCTCAATAATCACAGCATGTTTTAAATTTTAAATAAATCGATGAATCCAATCAGATTTGCAAAGAATAAATGAAATCCACCAGTAGCATGGTATCTCACTGTGACTTACTCATTATAGTTTGGTTCCGAAATATTCTCATCTACGATAACACATGTACTTGGAATGGATCGGTTAAGTGCATCCGTGGCACTGGGCCTGTATTGAAATATATTACATTGTCGATTGTTTTCACACGCGCTTAAGCACGCTTCGAACTTGGTCCACACCTGAACTGGGGCTTGACAATTCGGATTTGAACTAGTATTAGTGGGCGGTAGCAATCGCATTGTCCTCAGTTCCTGTTCGATCACGTCCAGTGAGATCACTGCAGTCCAGTAGCCGGGACAACGCTGAGTATTGGGCCTGCTGCACGATGGCTGTTCGTTGTTACATTTCCAGACAAACATTGGAACACCGTCTGGAGTAATCTGACGATTACCAATGGGATGCAACAAAATGTACGAGAGTGCACTTGACGTTCAGCACTGATCACTACTACGAGGCTGCAACGGGTTCTAACGGGTTCTGCAAACGAGGTTAATAGCGGAAAGAGTTCCGCTATTAACCTCGTTTGCTCTCGATACGCCAGACTGCATTTCATAATCAGAAAACTTCCCATTCTCCGTCCCATTTACCATAGGTTGGCATCAGTAATGCGTCGCATACACCCACCGGTAACATCCATAACCTTCTTCGTAAGATTTTAATCGATAGTACGTGCGATATACTACCGAAAACAAAGAAAGTCGGATGATGAGAGCTCACGGCTGACATATAGCGAAACGTTTGATTGTGTTTGAAATATATCTCTTTGGAGTACTGTTGGTATTTACAGCATAGGAGGTGAAAGAATGCTAATATCTAAAATCGAGAAGGTTACTTTCCCAGATTAGGACAGCACATCAATTGTAAAAAGAAAATTCCAACATTTTCTCACCAAAGTATTTTATCCTCCAGAATCCAAATGCTAGGGTACGAATTAAAAGAATTGATCGTATCTCATTCCACGCCAGAATCAGCTTTGAACCACTGTAGTATAAAACCATTTACAACATATTTCTGGTATGCAGTGTGAGTATTACGAGCATTCAGTGTTGATCCTCTAATGTCTTGTACAGACATTAGAGGTTTCGGGGTTATATACAAGAGTTCGGTGTTCCTTTCACTTTCGGTCAGTTTCATTGACTGCAGACTTATATACGGTAGCCTATATCTAATTAACTGACTTTCGAATTAGCTGACCGCAAAGCTCGAATGGGCTCGCTTTTCGTAGGGCAACAACCCAGAATTATGTTAACTTACTGAAATCACTATACTCACAAATCTCTGAACAAGTGAGGATTTATGAATAACTAAGTAGACCATTTATCACCAGCAGAAGCTTTCATCAAGTGCGTTCTATGTCGCCTATGTCGGCATTTCATTTTACACGAAAAACCGGAGAAAGCACCGAGTGGCATCCAAAATGCAAGTACTAGATTGGAAGCTGAAGAAAAGGTGTGCGATATAGAGTACACTGAAGATATCCTCTGTCTGTTCGGATATCGCTTACTCCCGCTCTGAGACTAACTGACCAGGAATTAGTTATAGTGGATTGCTTTTTCTACTAAGGTAGTTGCGTAAACAATGGCCGTAGCGCAGCGATGAAGAAAACTATACGCATTTGGGTATAGTCACAAGGTTTTACTGGAGTTGAAAGCTCGCGCATATCGTGCTACCGTTCGTTCAGTTCTGCTTGATGTTTGTGAGACTTTGAATTTGCAAGTCGAAGATACCCATCAACTACATGGGACGGGGCAAAAGGGTCAGTAATCCGGAGTTGTGCCATCGTCCGTTTGAGAGTTTATTGTGAATAGATTTGCTAGCTCATGGAATTCAGATTACCAAACTTCGCTGGTTAGGGCAGATATCACGCATGCCCAGCTGTGGTCTGCCGCACCGCGTCTTGTTCGCTCCAACCGCTCCGGGCTGAAGGAAGCCGTTTGGAGGTCGACAGATGACGTACAGACCAGGCATGGAGAAATACGCACAGCATTTGGGTAACGCGGGTATCTTCCTCCCTCCAGGTTGAGGCCCAAAATGCTGTTTGGTCGAATATACCGAAGAATATCGCACCAAACCGACGGCATTGGCTTTATTGTTATCATTTAGTGTAAGACCAAAAAATGTATTTATATGGATCAAAGAAGTTCATCTTTCTCCGTCCCTGAAAAAAACCCAGTCCCTGTCCACCTTATATATTCTCATTAATTTTGTATGCAGTTTGAGACTGGTGGCGCTCAGAGAGTTGTGCTTCACGGTATTTTCTTTTAGAATAATAATATAAATAATAATAATGATAATAAGTCAGTATTCAGATAAAAAAAATTACATTAAAACAATGAGGGCATTGAAATGTTAACAACTTTCCATGTAAATTCATACACGAAGTAGTACAAAATACTCACAAACAATTATAATCTTTCCACTAACTTTTCGACCACCAAAGATCAAGATCAATAGTTTTCCGTTCACAAATTTCAAGGGGGTCAGATTTTCGGTTAGTCGATTTTACGGTAAATCTTTCAGTGGTTCAAAAGGCCTATCTTTAATCTCAGTCAAGTTTCATCATGTCTATCGATCGATAGGCATAGGGGTCAACGAGTGTTTATAATTTTATTTTCTACTAAGATTGATGCTGCAATGTTTAGTTAAAAAATGATGCGTGATGATCGTGTACTGCGCAGTTAACCGTCCTAACGGTGTCAGATGTAGCAACGCGAATAAACTGATAAAAATACCTGGGATGTTTTCGTGTTAATTATGTTTATGAATCTTGGACTGTTAACGTATCCGCTTCTCTGAGCGTGCACCTCGTTAAAGATACCACTTTTATTTTAATTCTTTCAGGGCTTGTAACAGCAAAAAGATATATCATTTATGTTACATGAGGATTTTTACTTTGAGGAGTTAAGTATTTCGGATAGTTTTCTATTGCAATACCCTCGTGTGGTATTCGATCCGCCGGCAACAGGACCTTTTTAAACACCAGGAAAGGTGACAGTAATATTTATAGTACCCAATTTGCCATTGTACACATAAGTCACATGTATAACACTTGAAATGAATGAAGACAAAGTCCTTTATCGTTTTACCGGCGTGATTGAATGTTCACGCGGAGGAGGACAAAATCTGCCGTACTGTTGAAACAATAGATAGTGAATAAACTCTCAAAGCTGAATCTTTAAAGACGAAGTTCAATGAAGAGTTCATGAAATACTTGTGTGATGTCACTGAGAACCCATAGACGCGTTGAAGCAATTAAAGAAGGGAATAGAGAAGGACTTCTCAGGCGCACTGATCGTTAAGACATTGATTATTCGGTTGCTGGATGGACATCATTATTCGGTCAAAAAGCTGACAATTCATTTTGCAGAATGAACCTCGGAACTATCAAATCCACTTGCTAACAGATATCTGGTTACGTGACCTTGAGGTTGATAAGATTAACTACAGCATGCGGTGCTGCCGCAGCTATAAACACTCTAAATAGAACTTTAAAGCCTTTCGTGGTCTTTCGGTCAGTAAAGAAACTGGCAGAAACGGAACAACACGTTCGTCTGTTGTCGGCATTATGAAAAACGAAGATTATTGTAGTAATGGTAACAGTTACGGATGACGGATTACGAACCACGGTCACAAGTGAAGGACGGAATCGCACTAGCATTCGTACCCCGGAGTCTCCCGTCACCGTGATGCACGAAAAAGGCCACAGAAGTAGCGGTTAATTTTTTTGAAGAAAATCAATAGGATCAAATAATATGTGCAACCAAACGTCACTGGTTAAACAGGCCCTCGCCAATTCTTGACATCATTCTGCTTCCGATTGGTTGGCACTATTTGTCTGTAGTTCATTGCCCAGAAACCGTAACGCGTCGCACTGTTGCTATTGTTATCTCGTAGACTAGGATCACCACAACTACCTGACTCACTTTTACTTGGCTTATATGAAACGTTTTCGCGTCAATAGCTACTGAGTAAACAGGTACTACAGTGCTTTTTAACCTTTAGCAATGCACCCGTTCATCAGAGGACTTTGTTGAAATTACTAAATTCGCTTTTTTGATCAAACAGTCCCTTTTTAGACAAACTGACAAAAGAGTTCAGTAAATTCAATAAAATAAATTTTAAGATAATTCAAAGTAGAACAAGAAGTGGCGAACAATCTCGTTTTCCGTGATTCGTAGTCATGCCAAATACATCACAATAAATATCACGCTGTTTACGTATGTAGCAATGTTCAACCATGAAAAAAACAAATCAATTGTTTCAGGAAAGGGAAAATAACATCATAGGTTAACTGGGGCTAATTTTGTCTTAGGACTGGACGTGGGATTCGCAATGAGCAAGGCAGGTTGGATGTCGTATGCTGGCCAAAGCGGAAGCGGTAAGAATTCGGCTGCACAACGCCCTCTGTATGCCTAAAAACAATTTCTGCAGGTGCTTAAGCTCCCTTAGCCCACTCCCCACAAAACCCATATACCGAGTGGTTCCAACGATCAGATGACCGGACAATTATGTGATCATTGAGAATCCCGCGTCCGGTCCTGAGACGAAATTAGCCCCAGATGTTATTTTCCCTTTCCTGAAACAATTGATTTGTTTTTTTCATGGTTGAATATTGCTACATATATAAACAGCGTGATATTTATTGTGATGTATTTGGTATGACTGTAAATCAATGAAAACGAGCTTGTTCGCCACTCCTTGTTCTATTTGAAATGTTCTCTGTGGGACTGTTTAGACAATTAAAGTAATTGAAACGAAAATATTATTCCCATTCAAAACTGGTTCATGGAAAACACTGCAGTCATACGAGACGTGGTTTGACGATACGATAGTATTATTTAAACCTCCAATCCAATTGCGATGCAGCAATCGATATTATTGCAATGGTTAACTGCACAGTACACTATCATCACGCAACATTTGTTAACTAAATTTGTTAACTAAACATCAATCTTGATAGGAAATTAAATTTAAAATACTTGTTGACCCCAGAATATTTTGACACATTTGGATCTGACCCGCTTAAAGCAACACAACCAAAGCCTGTGTCTTGAGACTGTACGACCAAGGGTGAGGACTAAAGGATTGCGAGTTAAGGCTAGATGATGGTGGGTCGAGGTTAAAGGATTGTGGGTTCTGGTTAAAGCTTGATGGGAAAAGGTGTAGATACACAGTGGTGTCTGAGTGTTGATGTAAAATGTAGCTAGTTTTTCAATGGGTAGCAAAGCTCTGGTTGATGTCGCAATAAGCTTCAAGTTTCCACGGTTTGCAAAATTTTACGTACAACACCTGTTTCATTTAGAAATCCACTGTTTCTCATGGAATACTGGACGATAAAAAGTACAATCTCTAGAAATGAGTTGAAATTTACTTGCTGCATCAGTTTGTTTTCCACCTACATGAACAGCCATCTTCGGATAGAGTATACAGGTCTCCAGACCGACATGGTCTGTTTGAAAACGCGCTGCCCAACAGCCCCTGTGCAACAAACAAGCCATACGGCACGAGTCACTTCCATGCGGCAAGCCGATTATTCGAGTCAGTTCTTCTCTCTCGGGATATGCTGCACCTCTGATTGGGTCAGCGGTGACCAGCATTAGATGACCGACACATCGTTCCACCGGTTGCTCCGGAAAGAGCACACTTTGATCCAGAGCCACACAATGCAACCACACCGAAAGAGTAAGAAAAAATACATGTGGGGCTGCAAGTATGTTGGTTCCCATTACATTTGTCGAGTTATCTGAAGAGGGATCAAGAAAAGAGTGACAAAAACAGTGGAATTAGCGCAATATCGAAATTTTTAACCTGTTCTCCCATTATTCCCAGCTTTTATCGCTTTGGGTCACTTATTCACCGCATTTATTAACCAGAACTTGATCTGAGGCAGCTTTCTTCATGTGAGCATGTTTTTTACGCCCAAGCATTGAACACTTTTGGGACGATGGAAAGACTTATGGTGACCGACAAATAGCACCGGGCAGGCGTTTCATCCCTTATGTGACTTATCAGTTGCGTCTATTTTTTGCGTCCCTGTCAGGACTGGAGCCGCGAACACTGGGGTCGGGACTTCAAACCCTTAACCCTAAGTCACGCAGTTGACAGTCATCTCCTTGTGCGAATAGTTTAAGCAATTAAGATTAGGAACTTTGAAATAATCCAAGGCCATCTGAGGCCTGTGAACAAACGATTCGATTCTTCGTCTATTTGCATCCCACCTACCCTATGTGAGCACCCACTGCCAGTTCATTTTGATCATGTACCCTTTCGTTTGCCTTTCCACATGCACGTAGACCCTAACGCTCAAGCACACATCTAACCCGGACCGTTCGTGTCAAACTTTGATTGATATCTATCTGGTCCAACAACAGATGACCACGTGAGCCTTTGCCCTTTCGATGTTGTTTGATTCTGGCCAAGGCGTTATGGTCTCCTTTATTCAGCTCTTACCTGCGAACCTCAGTCGCCTTGTGCGTTCGATGAATCGCCTTGGAAACGCCACGAATTGAAGTGTATTTTTTAAAATTTATTTACATGTTTGTTTATCCTAGTGCCGCTTCAAACAGATACCTCAGACCTGCGCGTAAGCGGTCGCGGACGAGCAGCGGCAGCGCTCGAGGATGTGGTGGGTTTACTCCTGGCA
>UZAN01051267.1:6778-19181 GCA_900618425.1 Echinostoma caproni | reverse complement strand
TATATATATATATATATATATATATATATATATATATATATATATATATATATATATATAGTGGAAAAACACTCGTATCCCAGGCACAATACGGTGGATGGTTGTCTAAACATGTGCTGCTCTTGTTTTGGTTCGTGCATACAAGATCTCAGTAAATATTACCGAAAAGCAATCAATATTTGACTTTTGTGTTATCAACTGGCTGACACTTCAAGTGATCATATATAGTATACATTGTTTCATCCTTACATATGGATGTAGTTACTTCTTTCGCTTCGATTCCTAACAGCACACCTAGTTATGAAGTACCGTAAACGGAGTGAACTTCAGTCATGACAACCAGCTATTGGGCTGGGGACCGGCAAGCTAGGATAAGGCATCTGGGGTGGTGAAATCCATAACGTTTTAATACGATAGTCGCAACATGGTACGTTATGACACTAAAGCCGACTACAACAAAATGTAACGGGAATTGAATCTCAGATCCTGCGAACTGCTGAGCACCAGTGATAGCGACCTGAAATATTGGATTACCACTAGTAACATATGCCAAACTTAACCAGTTTATTTATCGCCGCCGAGCTTTATGGTAGTACGGATCGAAATTCCGTTTTGCACAAGTACTATGCATTCTACAATGGATTGAAGCTTTTTTCGTGCGTCTATGATACATCAATAGGCGAGGCCGAACTCAAGTCAGGTTTATCACAAAAACAATGCTTGTCAAGGTTTCCATCCTGACATATCTTAGTTCTATATAGTATTTCACAGTAGAACTTTTTGTGATAGTTGTATCGAACCGCCTTCATGAAGAACATTGTCCGATTTAGAGTATGCAGACACTGCATTGCTGAACGGAGATCAAAGTACGGTCTAAGCTTTCCTTGATAGCTTTTGAGGTACTGTATGTAGGGAGCTATATTTTGCACCTTTAAATTGCAAAACGCGGTAACAGGACTGAGTTAATCATACTTTAAATCTCACTCAACTGCGATACATACAGTAAAGGAACGTCGCCAATTGGATACATACCCCGCTTGGCGGACGGATTTAGGAAAGAATTATTTGAATTCTACCGAATTGAAACATTTCACACCATTGCAGTGTCCACTCATATGAGGATTCCAGTGTGCTGATCACACAAGACATAATATTTGGGTTACGATAGACATTCGGCCTTCTGCTAATGCAGCATTGCTCCAGTATGATACGACAAAATGAGCAATAGAGGGGGTTACAAGTAGTGCTGGGTAAGTGGTATCGGATTATGAACTGAGGTGGAGAACTAGTGTAAAGTATGTCGTAAAACCGGATCTCACGGTATACATTGCTTGCCAAGGAAAGTAGTTGAAAGAAATTCAAGATGGATCAGACTGCTACATAGTCAGATTATAAAAAACCTTGATGGGTATATCGGCCATGCAACTGTTGGGCTTCCGATTGAAGCCTCAGTGAGATAAACCCATACAAAATAATGATACTGAATGCCACAGGCAGTGGTACTTTCGAGTTGACACTATCCCACTTAGCATCTAAATCGTCTCAAATCAAACGTCCTTCATGCTTGCGACTCCAGTTTTCTGCTCATCATTCTCCTCTTGGTTGAATAGATAAATTGTCAAAACACACTGAAGTGCACGAAAAATAAGTGAACGGTCGGAACTGAACTATCGCAGCGGAGCCGTAGTTAACACAAAATGGTCAAATGTATGCTCATGCTCCAGATGTTCAAACTGACAAACGAAATGATCAGGCTATTCGAAATCTCAGATCCTGCTAAAGATAACACTAGCTTCCAAAGTCTAAAACAAAAGCCTCAGTATGGCTGGGGTGGGTACGGTTGTGACTAGTAACCCTTCCAATGAACCTCGCAAAATGCTCCTGTGCGAGGGAGTGAATCAAACAGCTTCTGTTGTGGAAGTCATACCCATTGGTTTTACGTTGTTTTTCACCACAGTAAGAGAAAAAAGACAATATCCGGGTCGGTGAACCACTGGCAGTTTACCTGGGAGATGGGAATGGCTAAAAGAAACTTGATTCCAATCCGATCAAGAAGAGATGTGCGAACCACATCCACATTTCCCCGGTTCTGGCAGCGGTCATTGAGTGGCTTGGGTGTTCCACCTTGTCCAGAGGACGTATGACCCGATGAGCTGAACATTAGCTCTCAACGAATTGCGGTTCTAACACCGCCTCATTGCCTTGTAGATCAGGCTTGGCTAGCCAAAAACTCTGGTTGTGAATTCAGCTGCTTGAACTTGGACAACATGGCAGTACTCCACTAACATGTAAATGATATTTAGATTTCCTTGTTATAAAGATTGTTGCACAGAGATTTTTTAAAATTACACCCCAGTGTGTGAACAGCAGACGGGGCGAACCTCATAGTTACGAAAGCTTGCTGTTCCGTGGTGGAAACCGGCAATCTAAGCTCCGGGACTTGGAGTGGCGAACCACACAAGGCCCCGATAGGTTAGGCGTGGTATTAAACCGGACGACTGTAGAGCTGTCTACCACCAAAGTTGGGTGGTGGTGATGGGACTCGAACCACAAGGTCCAAAGGACGCCGGTGACAGCGAATAAATCACTGAGCCACCACCACGGTGATGCAGCGTGGACCAAGACGCGTGCGTAATATGATAATTCTNAACCCGGCGCCCTTGAAGAGCGTTACTGTCGGTTTCGAACAAGTGGTTTAGTTAGTGGAAGAGCCTTACTAAACTGAAAGTGTGAATACGATGACCTTAAAACCCTGTAGTACATCTGAGGAGTGCACTCAACCGTAGAGTAACCAAAAGTACCTCGCTTTGTCCAGTTCATCAACGAGGTACGACATGAGGCTAGGAGTGGTAAACAATTTGTGCTCAAATGAGCATAACGTGCTAGTTAAGAGCGACGCAATCCAAAAGTAGCGGGAAAGGTATTTGCCAAGGCACGGAATAGTCAGAATCAAGTTTAAAATGGCGGAGAAAAATCTTTCAGTTCAACCTGAATGATAACAGATAAAACGTGGGGGTGCAAACATACTATCGCGGTGTTCACTGTTTTTCTTCCATAGACCGTTGGAGTAGTAAAACACGAGGTCAGGTATTACTGAGTAGAACTGATGATTTCCAGTCTTCACGAACTTGTATTTTCGTGTAATGGATTTATTGATGAACTAAATTGTGCAGTTTGTTTCACAGTTCAGACATTCAACAATTGATTTTATTGTGGTCGCCTGATAACATTTGTGCGCATAGGAACTGACCGGTTTACAGACCCCTACTAGTCAAACTATCGAACATGCTGGAAAACGATGGTAATTTTTAGTCAAGAATAACCGGATGTAAAAGTTTATAGTGATCTTCACAGATGGTGGTGGCGCAGTGGTTTAGTTGCTGTCACCGGCGTCCTTTGGACCCTAAGATCCAAGCCCCGCCACCGCCACCGACTTTGGTGGCAGGCAGCTCTGCTGTCGTCCGGTTCAATACCACGCCTAACCTATCGGGGCCGTGTGTGGTTCGCCACTCCAAATCCCGGGGCTTAGGTTGCCGATTTCAATTACTGAACAGCAGGTCCTCATGACTATGGGGCTTCCCCCGTCTGCTGTCCATCATACCTAGGTGTAACAAAAAAATCTTAGGAACCGTAGCCCTGCCATTGTGACCACGGTTAAACTGGTGGCATTTTTTATTACGCACCATTGCAAGATAATCAGTGAAGGACGTCAGTTCTGTTCACGAGGATCTACTGCTCGCCCATAAGAATCAAAAACCCTAGTCCCGGACTTGGAGTGGTGAACCACCTAAGTCCGATTAGCATAAATGTGACATCGAAGAAGCTTATCACCCAAAGTCGGGTGGTCGAAGTGGCATTCGAATCCCATACTCTAGGGCCCAAAGCCCAGTGACTTACACCACTTGACCGCCACGTACCAATGGGCAAATGGACATAAGGCAGATTTCGCGTTCGTAAATATTTTGTTTATTGTGGATGTGTATCTTTTAAAAATAACTCACTTTCATAGTCGCATCGACGGCTTTCGTCCCTTCGACGTCTAGAGGCCGCGAAATTGGAGGCAAGACGTGGCAGATTCCCGGCAGTTTTGAATGGTGAGATAAGGAAATCAGGGTTAGTGGACGAAAATATTTCATGCGTACCAATCAGAGCGTTACTCGGCTAATGATTACCTGAAAGAGATAGGCTCGGGCTGAAACTGAATTACGGTTACGGTAAACAACTTACAATTGGACAGGGCAGATATGAGAAAACCGGTGTAAAAATGCAAAGACATTCCAAGTTAGTGACGCAAACAAGGGGGTAAATGCATAGGTAAAGGGTTCTGAAACTGACAGACACACGGACTGAACTAAACGCAGAATGTGTGATTATGCTTTTTGTTGAGGGTGAGTGTAACCTAAAATGATTACTAAAATGTCCGATGGGAAAAAATAAACCAATACCAAATCAAAAGTCACAAAGTCCAGTCAAAGTCATGGGATCACCAGCAGACTTCGTTGGGTAATGACTGTGACTAATGTTCAATTGGACGGCCACAAACATTCTACTATGTGTGCATTAAGCAAATTTAAATGCAAAAGTCATCGCACGGAAACTAGAAATCGGCAGGAATACCGGCGAAGTTCATCAAATTTAACAGTGGGAAACTGGGATGGTGGATCTGTCCTTCCAACAACGCCTAACCTCGGTGAATGATAACGACGGGGATCTGCAGTTGGTGAAGGCAGATCATCTCGACCAAAATTATCTGCAGCCCGTCGATGTCTCAAGTTGCGAATGCGTGCGTAACTATTGGGACTGCTTCCAGTACTGGAACGTGAACGGCTTCGACGACCGCTTCTTTTGTCAACGGGTGCATCAAGTCCAGGGAGTCCATGTGCCGTGGCAAGTCCGGAACGCGAAGAGCCACCCAACAGGCTGTGCGGCAGCGTCCGGCTTTGCTCTAACCCTTGTGACAGAGTAGCACTCATGGGAGTACCGGATGTAGGACCGGACAGACGAACAGGCTGTTGCTGCAGAAGAGGTAAGATCCCTCCCGTTTGAATCCCGGAACCCCCAGAGGTTAGGCGTGTGAATGCATTGTTTGACATGGAAAGATGTGAAAGCAGACCTGGGATTGCCGGTTGAGAAGGCAATCGTAAGGTGTTATTGATAGTTGAAGTTAAAGCTGAAGATCCGGTTCGTCCAAGATTACCAAGGTTCGAGGCACCTGACGATTTAATAGCTGCCATAGCCGCTGCAGCTGCCATTGCGGCCGCAGCGGCGTTGACTTGCATCAGTGGTGGTGGAGCTCCGCCAGAAGGCAGTGTGGATAGGCCGGTAAATCCAAGCACGTTACACCTCTCGCCTCCCGAATAACGTCCAGTTCCTGAAGCATCACCAAGGAGGCCGACGGAACTAGATTGTCGTGAACCACCACTGCCAGTGACGTTCCCGTTTTGACCAAGGCGAGAAATCGGTCGTCCCAATCGCTCGAATGGGTTGCGACGAGATTCTTCGGTCGTTGTGCGAGGTTGTTGTTTCGTACTGGAATCTTCCAAGGAATCGTCAAAGAAAAGACGACACAATGCCTCTCCAACGGAACCTTCGATTTCCTAAAGAAAAGCATCATAAGAAAAGGCACACGTACCTGTCCGTCTCTGCCTATCTTTACAGGCTTATTGTCATTCCAAGGATTTGTAAGGTGACCGGTTTTTGAAAACGGTAGCTCGCGCCTAAAGCAAAGGTAAGTGGTAAATACATAAAATACTTTGAAATCCATTCGATGCGAAAAGGACTGCTGAGTAGAGAGGTGCTCATTCTTGGAGGAAGAACCCAATTTACACGTATGCGGGGATCTGAAGAGGCGCAGATACGAGCGAAACCTTGAAATTTTCCGCTCTCTCTGACTGAGAAAATCAACAAGACATTTTCGAAATCAAAGAATGCTTTGTTTAGTCTTGACTCATTTCCCTTAGTAGTTGACCAGACGTTTCGCATTTTGGCCATGTCCACATTTTCAAAGTTGTTGCTTTTTATCATGAAATAACAGGCTGACTTGAATATCCCCTTAGGAATAGGTAGCGGTGACTTAACATCTGTCTCTACCACTTTTTCAGGTGAATGCGAAGAGGCAGCAACGCTCCGAGATTGCTTTTGGTCTTCTTCCTCCCTGTAAAACTCGTCGCTTGGAGCATCTACGTGCAATTCATCTCGGTTTTCACTTTCGTCATCAGAAATTCGATCCCACTCAATAGGAGATATGGCTACTTTTTGTTGTCCGGTAGTTTCCACAGGTTCGCATCGTTCCTCAAATGGATCAACATCATCTGACATGTCTTGATGTATAGCACTTCGATCAAATTCGTCCGTTATGTGCGTGTTTTCTTCTTGGTTATTTGCATTGGCATCTCCGCCTCCGTCGGAGCGAGGCACAGTGTTGATGTCATCTGGCTCTTCAACGTGATTCAAAGATTGGAGATCCTGTTGCGCACAGTGTTCATCATTATTGCAGCTATCACTGCGCTCGGTTGCAACTGAATCAGATAAGGGCAGTGCACCGGTTTCGGACACTGTCGTCTCTGTTGATTGGTGAAGATCCTCAACTTCCTGTTCACAAGATGTGTTTTCCTCTACCGCAACCTCATCGTATGTCTCCAAGTTGTCTTTATCGACTGGATAGTTAAAAACGGTTAAACAGTAATTCAAAATACCATCGTCAGTGTCCACATCTCCGTGGGCATATGAATCTTCCGAGAGTGGTGAGGACATCGGATAGACGCCTAGTAACTGAGGTATCTGAAAGAATCCAGTAAAAAGGGGTTCAAGTTGTGATTGGAACACCAACAATCAAACTATAACTAAGAAAGCCAGCTACATAAGTAACACAAACAGTTTATTTAGGATAACGAAATCCTTCAATGACCTCCGGAAAACACTCAACTGTTAAGGCTAAACCCCGAAGATTTTTTCTCGTGCCAAACGCTTTTCCACTTTGATGATCTCATAGTGTAATGTAGATATACCCAATGATTGTCTCATATAGTCACGC
Source organism: Echinostoma caproni (assembly GCA_900618425.1). Lineage (NCBI taxonomy): Eukaryota > Metazoa > Platyhelminthes > Trematoda > Plagiorchiida > Echinostomatidae > Echinostoma > Echinostoma caproni. The sequence continues at coordinate 12,148 of UZAN01051267.1, read as the reverse complement.
AGGATGATGCCGTTTTTCTTTCTTTCTTGCTGTACACATACTTAAGATTATGACAAACAAATCACTGTACAATAAGAAAAAAGTCCACGACACTGCTAGGTTGCCCATGCCAAAGCAGGTGTATTTTCCAAGGAGGTTCACAACCGGAACCTTCGGCTAGCCAAATTCTGACCAGCAAGGTAGCATCTGGATACCCTCGGGTTAAGCAGAGCTGAATGCTACCAGGCGCGTCACCGTGCTGTGGATAGAGGGATACCTTCTCCAAAGGTTAGCTGTGAAAAAGTTGTAGCACATCGTAACAAATAAGCAGTCGCGAACAAACAGCGGTGGCACTACCATGGTGTGGCGGTTTTCAGACTGGTCACCTGGCTCCTGTTTAAGAGCCCAATGACAGTATCGTGACAAAGGTCGATGTGACCGGCATTTTAAAACTAAAGTCTTTGACCTCCTCACTTCCGAGGGGAGGGATTACTTCCTGTTGCGGTGCAGTTCGCACTTGGTTGTGCAAAGTCTAGAGGTGCACCTTCAAAATAAAGAATACCGTGACGTCTCTCGTACCATTATCCCAAGGAACTTCATGATCTTGTCTGGAGCCGGCTTGTCCTTTCCAAGGAGCCAGCCGCAATAAAGTAAAGCAAGGCAGCGGGTCGGTGAGAGGAAACCGCAATCCGTTGGGGGTCAGTGTCCAGTTCATCGGATCATACGCCCTTTGGACGGGGTCAAACGTCTAAGGTACCCAATAGACTTCGATACCCAACTGAGTCCGTGATTATTATCACGACCAGGAAGGTGAGGGTGTGGTTAGTGTGCCCCTTCTTTGTTTAGAAACAGCCAATCCTCTCAGGTGAACTGCTAATGATTCACCGACCCCGGACATTGGCTCTTCGTCTTTTCACTTTGGAGACTACCCCGCATTGATGACTCGATGGGGAAAATTGCCGAATACAGCATTTACAGTACCTTAGACTTGAAGAGTGAGTACCACCAAATACCCATTAAGGAAAATGAACGACAGTATACAGCTTTCGAAGCATGCAATAACCTTTACCAATTTTACCGCGTACCGTTTGGAGTAGCCAACGGCGTCGCCTATTTTCAACGCACTATGAATGAGCTTGTTCGACGTGGAGCTCAAAGGAACCTTTGTATATGTAGACATTACTGTCTATGGGAAAGAAATCACGGACCACATCAATCTGAAGCGGTTCCCGCACGCAGCTGCCAAACATGGCTTAACTCTAAATCACAACAAGTGTATTCACTTCTGAAATAGTTCGACTGCTGGGTTACGAAATACTCAAAGGATGCCTCAAGCCGGACCATGAACGCCTCGATGTTCTCAAACTACCCCCTTCCACGAATATGAAGCACAACAGAGTTGTGGGAATGTTTCCAGTGGTTTTACCATTTTTTGGAAAAGATTCGCCAGCTAATCACTAACAAAATCTTCCCTCTTCCTGATGAAGTACTCTCCTCTTGTGGCTCATTGAAATTCAAGCTAATTCGAGCATCACTGGTTGCAGTCGATAAAGATACCATTAGTGGTCGAAACCGATTCCTCCGACATAGTAATCTCTGCTACACTTAATCAAAGTGGTCGTCCCGTGGCTTTTTTTCGCGTACCGTCACCCTCAGAGCGAAATTATTCTGCTGTAGAAAAAGAAGCCTACGCAATAAGTGAAGCCATTCGGAAGTGGCAGCACCACCTACTGGGTGCCCACTCCAAATTGGTTACTGATCAACGCTCTGTCGTCTTCATGTACGATATGAAAATCAGCAGCAAAATCAAGAACGACAAAATACGACGCTGGCGTATCCAACTGATATATCGTCCAGGTTCAGAGAATCCTGCAGCCGACGCTTTATGACGAGCATTCCGTGCAAGCACTCACTTAATCGATGAAGTGAAGCGAGTTTACGACAGCCTGTGCCACCCCGGTATCACGCGTCCGTACCATTTTGTCCACACAAAAAACTTACCCTTTTCTCTCGATAATGTTAAGGTGATAACTTCACAACGTTCTGTTTGTGCACGTCTTAAACCCAAGCTTCACAGACCAGACAATAGTCCCCTTGCTACACAATCTTTTGAACTCCTCAGCATTGATTTCAAAGGACCGATTCCCTTTTCCACTCGAAATCACTACATTTTGACAATTATTGATAAGTATTCCGTTTGCCCTCCCCTGTCCCGACATGACTGATCGCGCCATAATTTTTTTCGTTTAACTGAGTTGTTATCCGTATTTGGCCTGTCGCACTATCCACACTCGAATCTAAGAGCCTAGTTCAGATCTCAGGAATTGAAGAGGTTCCTTCACAACTGAGGATTAGACACTAGCAGGACGACGAGCTACAACCCCCAAGGTAATGGTCAGGTTGAGTGGAAACATGGAAAACGGTATCCCTTCAAAGGATCTGGCGGCTGACCAATGGGAGTTGGTGTTACCTGATGCTCTCTATGCTATCAGATCATTACTTTGTACTACTATCAACGCGACACCCCCACGAACGTGTTTCTCTATAATCTAAAATCTGCGATTGGTACCAGTATGCCCCAGTGGTTATTAACACTTGGTCCCATGCTATATGGAAGAAACATCCGCTCCTCCAAGTATGGCCCTATGACAGAAGTTATTACTGGAGAGAAACCCCGAATACGCTCATATACGCTTCCCTAATGGATGAGAAGCAGTATCTCCTCGTCATCTTGCTCCCGTAGAACGACCAACTTCTTCGCTACCTACCCCTTATTTCAGAATCTTGCGCGGAATCCGCCCCACCTGATGACATACCATACCCCTCAGATTCTCACACAGTTCTGTCCGACCCGGTGGAACTTCTTTGTGAACCAGAAACATGCGTTGAAGACCTATCGAAACAACGAGCTAGACCTTATTGCCTTCAAAACCGTGAGGTTCAGCAACGCACTCTCCTCGAATTATTGTGAACACTTCCCATTTTCAGTCCCAGGGATACCTGAAGCAAACTTTACACTAGACCCGCAAGGAGCAGGCCTGGTTTCGCGCCGGTCGTGGACGTATTGATCAAATCTTCACCCTCCGACAGCTGCTAGAGCACCGTCATGCTTATCAAAGACCAACAATCATTGGATTCTTAGACATCCGTTTGGCCTTCGACTCTGTCGATATGGAGCTGTTTGTTGAAGAATTGAGTACCTTAGAAGTGTGTCGACCATCGTCATACTTCGGGTCGGGTTAGGGCCTATGGCCAGCTTTCGCCACTCTTCGCCGTCTCCAATGGAGTTCGACAAAGCTGCCCCACATCCATTCCTTTTCAACTTTGTCATAGAGGATGTTCTACAGAATACCTTATCCGATCTAACAAACGGTGGAGTCGAACTCCTCCCGGGGAACAGAGCCCTTGGCATCGCCTCGTTGGGTGACAACACACAGGCAGTCCAAGACGCCTTGAACCGCTTGCCTATCGAGGTATTCAGATATGGTATGTGCTTTGCACCATCAAAGTGCTAAGTGCTGGTTCAAGACTGGCAGGAGGTTGTGCCTGTACTCACCATCTGCCGTGATCAGCTGGGAGCGGTTGAGAGCTTAATCGCTTCTGATGATGGTGTTGGGGAGATTATTTCACGAATAGCAAGAGCTAGAGCAGCTTTCTCCAACCTGTGGCGCCATGGTATCCGACTGTCTCTTAACGAAAAGGGGTACATTGTCGCGGTTCGTAGAGTTCTACTTTACGGTCGCGAGACCTGGCCCCTTCACGTTGAGGATGCTAACCGACTTTCAGCATTCGATCACCGATGTCTCCGAAGCATTGCTCGTGTCTGGGGGAGGAGCAATGACGAGGTTCGTCGTCGACGAGTGCACCTTGACGTGCTGTGATGGCTTGTGCACCTCTCCGACTCAACGAGCTACACAGGATGACTTTCGTCAAGCCGAAGATCTAATCATGCCTGGAAGGTCGAAGGGTAGATGTTGGACGAAGTCCAGTCTCCTGGTCCTCCAGGTTGGGTGTTAGACTAGAATTTGCGTTTCAGTCAATAAAAAATGGTTGAGTAATTGATCCAAGTGAATGAGCCTCCACTTCGCTTCACCCGCTGCCTTGTGGTTAGGTTCTTGTCATAACTGAAGTCTTTGGTTGAGAATCCTAATCGTTTTCTTCTTAGTGGCAGGGCACACTAGCAATACCCGTTCATCAAACCCCCATTGCATATGCATTCATCATAGTACAGCGAAATACAGAGGAGCGTACTTTACTGGCCGCTGCCAAACTCGCAATGCATATGAAATAGGGTTTGATGGACGGGTACTTCTAGGGTGTCCAGCCAAGCAGAGCGATTAGGGTTCTCAATCAGTCTTTAATTCTGACCATAACTGTAACGCGAATTATAATCGAAACCCAACCCAGACAACCAAGAGAATGAACTTCGTCCGTTACCTATCTTTTGATTAGTCAGGCATGATTAAATCATCGGCTTGAAAAAAGCCACTCGGTATAGCTCGTTGAGTCATCACACAACGTCAAGGTGCAGTCTCGTAGTATAGCTCTAAAAGATTCATGATTCTTATGCTGTTCATTGCTCTTAAGATTATGACGAGCTATATTCCCTAGTTCTATCATCTGATCAACTCGAAAGAGGTCCGTAGAATTTGCTGTGATGGTCGCGCGGATGACCGATCTGTAGGTTTTCAAACCAACCTGTAAAGCATAAAACAGAATCGAAAAGCCCGGATCAAAAGGTACAGCACGACATACATTCAAATGAGAAGAAACTCAGAGGATGCTGTCAGTAAAGTAACACAAAAGACAGACGAAGAATCAACCGAGCAAAGAGGCGCGATTCATCGTGCTACTTGCACACCGCCGTCCATGAAACCACAATGATCCATATAAACAAGAGTAGGTCAGGTCGGGTCAGGTTGCACACGACGATTGGGACTTTTTCCAACCGAGCGTCCAGATTATTGCTCCAGGAGGAACCACATTCTTCCGGAGCTTTGAATTCTTATCGACCGTTTGACCACAGCCGAAACAGTCTCTCTTATCGGGTCCGTATCTGTAAATGGAGGTTATTCAAAAATAAGCAACATGGAACACCTACTGTCAATAGTAGTTATCCTACAAAATCTCTGGATAGAGGCTGATTCAGACCCCGTTTAGTTGCCTTTTGAACTCATCGACTGTCCTACAGTCCAGCAATGAATGTTCACTTCAGTTCCAGGACGTTGACAGCGGTGTGCCAGTTAGTCCGGTTTCTTGCAGCGGTGGGCTCCATGGAACCCTCGATGCTGCGACAGATGGAAGAGGGAGATGACTCTTCTTCAATTTTGCGGTCAAAACCTTCAGGACAGTTGGGTGTTGACCTCCCACTCTTGCGCCACATTTCGGTCA
>UZAN01051265.1:5981-19183 GCA_900618425.1 Echinostoma caproni | reverse complement strand
ATATATATATATATATATATATATATATATATATATATATATAATTCCCTGGTTCAGTGTGCATTGCGACTAAACTCTGTATTTAATGTGTATTCGGCGGAAGATTGCGATCGGCCGTAGCCTCTTTTGTGATTCCGTAGCATTGTTCATCTTTTGTAGTTTTTGACCATATTCAATCTACAAATGGAGAACGAGTATCAGTGCTGAGTTTTAGGTTAACGTGAACTTAGGCTTTATTTCCAAACGCAAAGATTCTGAATATGCTGCCCGCCTCCGTTCATTGTATTTTCGTTGTGATGAAATGGTTTCCTTGTTATCACACCTAAGACCAGAACCGTGTGATGAGGATCTAGGGTGGTTCTCCATTGAAAATTCGAGGCCTCAACTTTTTCACTTTTATAATATAACATCAAGCTTTTGTGTTGTCGAGTTTCATGTATATTACTTACCGTTAAAATACGATTTGTATGAGAGTTTGAAGAAATTCTCTTCATATATGTTGGACCAAAACTTCTTGTAAACAGAACAAATCACCGTGACTTGTAGACCTATGATGTATGAGGTATGTATAGCAGTCTAAGCAGAGAACACGCATACTATTCGTCCCACAAACCGAGCAGTTGTTCATTCTGCCTATACATGGCACAGCAAAATAAGGGACGTCAACCGTTTCAAACCAGTAGTTCTGATCGATAGTGATGGATTCATTAATTAAATCTCAATTTTAGCAATGTATTAGAATCCATGCAATTTACGTCAGCCTACTTGAGCATGAACCGAATAACCCAACAATATGGTCTCCATCTAGGTGTGGAAGTCTTACATGGTTGATTGCCACTCAGAATGATTATCTACTCACTTGAAGTTGCAGGGACAATTAATTTGGTAATAACGATCGTTTGCCGTCAAAGTCGGATCAAAAGAGCTTATCTATCGGTTTGCACGATGACCATCTATTGCGCAACAAAACCGACGGAATTTGGCTTTTTGATCGCGGACTGCCGCATGTCATTGATTGGTTGTATGTAAAATACTGCTATATATTCGCAGTAAAAAACCACCGGCACTTAGCAAAGCAATAATGATAATCACGATACACCCCCACCAAATCAGTCGACCCAAATACATTGATCGGTCNCGGGCGGTAAGCGCGTCACTACTGATTGTTATTTTCCTGTCAGTACTGTTTATACACACACACACACACACACAGACAATCACATGTTCACCGTTTACAAGTGAGGAGCGTATTACGAATAATCTTAATTTCCTCTGCTTACCGTTTCTTTTCATTGGCCGACCAAAAGTTACAAATCAAAATCGTTATTGGGCAATGCAATAGCTTTAAAAACTAAACAGGGCAGATATTTGCCACTAATCGGACACAAGAAACCTCATACCTTACTGAGATAGAATAAAGTGTTTTTCAATCAATCATTAACAGACTGGTCGTCATCATTAATTCATACATACATACATACATCGGGATAGAGATTATTGGTGTTTATCGTAAATCGGGTAAGTTCAAGCTAGGCAAACAAAGTATGTTACACTAACCAACTTGTGATCGCTGCTTCGGCTAGATCGTTGACGCGCTCCCCACAGTTGGATATTATGGCCTCTTCGCGCATGATCATTGTAACCCTAGTACCTGAATGATCTGGTTCTGATTGTTCGATCCCATAAACAACATCGTTTGGATTCCATCTACTGAAGTACGTGACTATAGAGAGCGGATAAAGTATGTGTGGATGCGATTTAGACAAACTATTGACTACTAGGGACACACAATAAGTCGACCACATCACATGATCTTGTTGAAAAGGGATTAATGGATCGCATATTAGCAGTAAAATTACGGGAAAACGTGACAATTGTTGATAATATTCCTTGATCACAGGTGATTTACCATTACGTCTGACGTTATCAGCATGCATGCTCACTTTATATTTTTTTTCAGTTCTAGTCAAATATGATTGAAAAAGTTAAAGTAAGATGTGTGATGATCTCTGATGGTTATCTATTTGGAGGAGGATGAAGTATTGGTGTGTCAGCCCATAGTGTTTTTTTAACTGAGCACATCAGAGTAATAAATAGCAGATGGAACGAACCGCATGCGTATCAGGATCTAGTGTTTGGTTATGGCGAACTGCGCCGAGAAAAGACCACCATCCATTCGATTAGAAAACCCTAGAACGAACTTATGCCAATCTACTTTGGAGTTTTCAAATTGCTGTGTTTTAGATGGCTATGATGAGGTAAATGCTTGTTGCTCATCACTGTAAGGATGGACCAGGATATTTGCTTTCCGTCCTCGCTTCTTAGTGGAAGCACTTTTGCCACGGATGGCACTAGGGTAAGGGGCTGGACGTCCCCAAGATGGTCTTGGAAACGCACTCCGCAAAAACGTTCCTTTTGGCATAAATGAGGCATTTTTTGTCAAGGAGAAGCCGGTGCTTTTTAACTGTATCAATAACTAACCTTTCCCTGTTTTCCCCTTTTTCAGTATGATATATCAGTTTACGTGTATTTGTATTATTCATGAGAACACAAAAGTAGCAAACAAGCTCGTTTTCGCTGCTGCCTCAACTGGCTAAATACAACACAATTTGTAAAAGATTATAACAGGTGGGGAGAGAAGACAAATATTTGCGAGGGAAATCAGTTTAAGGAGAGATGATGGACTTGTTCCTGAGTGTGTATTTCTGTGTGTGTGTAAAGTGAGAGTGGTCGTGAAAGTGTTGGTAGGTGAATGAGTGGTTACGTCACCAGATTGTTAGTGGATGACCAATGTTCTTACAAACTGCTTCTGGGCGCACAAGGAGGGGGGGTTGTGGAAGCGGATGGCAATCGCCTCGGCAGTTGACAAGATTCTGAACTTGACCTCTTTGGATAACCTACCCTTGACCGGGTAGAGAGGACGGATGGCCTCAAGCACATTGACTGTGTGATTAGGCTCAGTCAAATGGTTCGTAATTGCCGTCGCCCCGGTCCTCATCAGTTTCTGGTTCAACCAAACGGGGTGATGCTCCTGGATGCGATCAGGTGGACGCCTGACCGTTCGACCTATATAACTTGCTCCACAGGAGCAGGTGAATTGATAAATATAAAATGAGGTCGCATCCGGGGGTAATCTATCATCAGTCTGCATAAAGAGAACTGGTTTGGACGTGAATATAATGCAGGGTTTAGCCGCAAAATAGGTGAATTTGATGAAAGATTGAATTCGTCTCCTCAAAACTTTCGCGATTGTTTCTCCTCTGAATGGGATGGAGAGATAGGCACGCTTTTTATTTGCTGTGTCACAGTGTCTTTGAGGGATATGATGTCATGACTTTATGAATGAATGTCTCAGGATATCCATTCTCTAGAAAAACATTTCGTATTCTTTCCAGTTCAAACTCGACAGAGTTCGAAGAACAAAGTTTCTTAACTCTATTGTTTAAGCAGCGAATCAAAGTTCTCTTCTGTTGCAATAGGATGAAGCTATGGTAATGTGTGTACTGTCCCGTCCATGTTTACTTATGGTGGATGCTTTTACGGTTGAAGCCATCTGATCGTCGAGACATTAATATGTCTAGAAATGTGAGACCATTTGTGGATTCCTTTTCCAGCGTGAACTCTATTTTCGGATGAGTTCCATGGAATTTCTCTTACATAATATCAGCATTCTTGTCAGCATCATACATACATATGATGTCATCCATATATCATTTGTAGAAGGGTGATTCTTCCATGGGTTTTGAGAGTACTCTGTTTTCTAATTTGGTTATGAAAATGTCTGGTAATAGTGGTCCTAATGGAGAACCCATGGCTATTCCGTCTTTCTGTCTGTAAATCGCACCATTAAACTGAAATTCTATGTTATATGTGCATAAATAAAGATGCCTCTTGAGATCAGCTATGATTAGTCCGACAGTAGTTCCCGAATTTTTTTATATAATCGGAGATGAATTCAATGGTCTGTTGGAGTGGCATATTGGTAAATAATGAGGTAACATCCAGCGAGAACCAAGCTTTCAATATCTAACATCTAAAGAAACGACTAAAGGGATTCTAAAATAGGAGCATTTCGAAAAACTTAAATACCTGAAAAACAATAAGGACCTTTTGATCACAATACCGGATAAAGATGCTGGAGTCGTTATGCGAAACCGAGCAGACTATATCGCCAAGATGAACGAACTACTCGATCAAATACGTAAGCAGTCACATTCGATTCAAAGGAATCGGTTTAATTCGAGAGNCTTCAATGGAATTTACTCATTGGGTTATTGAGGGTTTAGACTGACTCCACTCATGCAATGAATCATGCTCACATTCATGTCTGGGCATTGTGACCGACTTATCGATCCATCTTGACGTGATTCGCTTCCTNTTAGACTGACTCCACTCATGCAAGGAATCATGCTCACATTCACGTCTGGACATGGTGACCGATCCATCTTGACGTAATTCATTTGCTTCCTCACCCGACTGACAGAGGTCAATGAACTCCGGGTTCATTCATTCGTATCTATGACGCACACTCGATCAACGATCACGAACATGACGTTCCCGGGTGGAACGTGTGTGTGTGTGGAGGGGGGGGGGGTTGGGATTAGGGTGAGAACGGCCCACCTCACACCACCGAAACATTCATCCTCGCTCAGTAGCTCACCCAAAAAGTGCTTTTGTTTGTTTACCGAAATTACTTCATTCGGGCTGGATGGGGTTTAGGCAGACCCGGTCCAATCGATGACAATTGATGACCTAACCATCATCTTGTGGGGTTTCCAATGGAGTGCGATTGGTTGGATTCACTTGAAGTCACAACGGATTCACTTGAAGTTGAAAAGGTATAGTGTGTCTGTGTGTGTGTGCGCGCGCGCACGTGCAATGCGTAATGCACAACCCAAACATCGGGAACTGGTGAAAACAAGCCGTCACGGTCAATGATTGGGGTTGATTGTGTAGTTCGACGGATTCCTTGGTCACACAATTACTACAATGAGTTTTTCATGCATTTGACCAAATCAAACACTGCCGTGCATTTTATTTATGAATGACTATATCAACAATTGAGTTTCCCCTAAGCAACATGGGCTTATTCTTTGACGGAACCAAGTCAACGTCTCGAAGCACTTTTCCTAAAAACCCACATACTTGACTCAACCGGATTGAGGATTTAAATAGAAAACCTCGGCCCTCCAGCGAAGCGCTTCGTAATTTGTTAGAATTCATCGCTTAGGTTCGGGAAATTGGGATGTCAAAACTGCAGTCCAGAAAAGACTCTTTTCATTCCATATCGATCTGTACGTCCACAATTTTTCCTATATAGTCATCTAAATGCTTGATGCGGTGCTGAAAAGGTTATGTCCTCTTCTTGTTCTTGTCTTTCCATCAGTATGCGACTAAGAATCTAACATGACGAGGTTTTTACGAAAGAAATATTTAGAGAGGTTGAGAGACCTTTGAAGAAGCGGGAATATGATGCTTCTGCTAACAGATAAATGTTCAGATAGTGCTGTTTGCCACCACAACGTTCATTGTGAAAAAATAGAGGGTCGACGAAACTCACAAAGACTGAGGAGAAGTACTGAAACCATTATCGTTTCTTCTATTTTGTAACTGGCCGTAAGAAGTGAATAAGAATAGTGCAGGGTTTCGACTGATGAAATGAAGAAGAATGCAGTTCTAGCCTCCTTTTAGGCTTCTCATTGAAATGGAAAGTTTGATTTTAATGTTCCACTATGATGGCTGTAGTTGTAGGAAGGACCTCAGAAATGGGGTGTGGCTTATCATTTGGTACGATTAAAAGACTGCTTCACAACACATATGCACAGAGACGTTTGACGATTACGCAAGTGACGCAGTCAACCGGTGTCATAGCTTTATAAGTAATGTTACTGCTCATGTACATCCTGTAGCTAGTACGAATAGGAAAACACCGGGTGGGCATAGCAACAGGTGAAAAGTAAGCAATCCCAGACAATTCAAGAACACCGTTCTAACTATTCGGTTCTCTAAGGCTAGCATTAATTCACCATTCTCGAAAAGTTTTACACAATAAAATACTTACAAGCTTTTGAAACTAAAACGTTGTCAAATTCAAAGTGTACCCGGCGAGTTTCTATAAAATTGGTAGATTTATTCTACTAGTAGGGCATACAATATTTAGACAGCTATTCATCCTAAGATGTTCATGCGTTCTTCAAGTAATAAAAGTCTAAGCATTGCTGGAAATTACTGCAATTTAGAAATCAGCAAAAGCGTGTGTGTGATTGATGTGACTCATACTGTTAAGTGTTCTAAGTCCCGCGCATCACTACCATGCTTCCCGGTAGGAAGCATTCCGAAAGTCAATAATTGTTACGCGAGAGTGCTGGAGGATGAGATTCGATTATGCGAGGGATTTCATTGTGTATCGAAACAAACGAAGCTTAAAACTGAAAAATCCAAGAAGCTGTTGCCACCTGGATGGTTTCCGTAATCAGTACAAATCCATTCATTCCAGTGAGGATTGAATCAAGGACCGCGGGAATGGAGTACAAGCATAAAACCCACTGAATTTAGAATCAGGTTCCTGATCAGATCGTTGTTCATGCTGGCTGTACACGATAAACGAAAAATTTTCTCTTGCAGTTCATACCTCGTTTGTTTCATACATGCAGAAATTCATCACAAAGTCGAGAACAATTTTTCACTACTCTTACTACATTCTACACCAATACTTAATCACTAGTAATGGATTGTTTAGTTGCAAAATATGTGTACGTTTTCAGGACGTTTTCGCAAAAAGCTTATCTGCCTTTAGCTCAATGTTTTCTTGCACCAACAAATTTACTACATGCACATGCAAAGCGTTCAGTGTTATTACAAAAAAGATTTTGAGTACCCTGGTTACCACATTATCTGGTGAATTGGGCATTCTTCAGAAAGTGGTTTTCGATGTATTATTATTGATTTTCATAAGAAATTCGGACTTGCATTTCAGCATTTATCACAAATTTCGAATTGATTCCAAGGCGTTTTAGAATCTGTATGTCCCGTGAAACATTGAATACAATGTACGCGAGCATAAAAGTGACCAATTCAGGCTCATTTAACGTTCAATTTGTCTAAAACCTTGCTGGGAAGTTGAACATCCTGGAGTCAGTCAATAGTTAGTAAAGCTTAATAGTCCGAAGAAATTGACGGGTGATGTTAGCATCATGTATTGTTCAAATTGACCAGACTGTTGAAAGTCGGGCAGGTTGATGTTGCGGAGTCATAGCAAAATGTTCCCGGGTTTAGATGGCAGTGAATTTGGTGGATATGCCTTATTGGCGTTTATTAACATATCAGTAAAAGTAGGTGTGACAATTCGAATTTACCTGACGTGTTACATCGTAAAACCCCTTTCTTTCAATTACCCTCGGTAAAAAAGAACACATGAGTCACTTAGCGATTCAATTTAGAAGTTCAATGAGTCAGTGGTCGAGAAAAGAACTCTGAACTGACCTACCGACTACAAAACTATTCTGTGTACTCATTGCGAGAATTATCACGTGATACATTCAATTTAATTTCCAACGGTGATTTGGATGTGTCATTTCCGGTTTAACTGTCCATTTCGACCAAAGCAATCTTATGTGCGCTATCCCATAGTCCACACTGAAGCACACCAAACACCGTGTACAGTGACCATACAACAAAATCCAATTTTGGATGATGATCGCAACATGCAAACCATTCTGAAGCAATAATAATATCATAAATAAATATCATAATAGCAGTAATAATATCAATAACAATGATAATTTTGATTTGTTTCTATGCGATATACACTGTTGCAGGTAATTTATCAGGAAGGAGGATTAGACCGACCAAAAGTTGTCCATGGATTTGCATAATGGGGGCAATGTTTGAACAAAACGTCCAGGCCATTCGGACAAGGAGTTTTACCGATTTATCACAAAAGCAGCAAACGTGGACCGGATGAAGAACATGACCGAGATTTAGAAAAGCATTCAGTGATTTTTGTTCCAAGTTGGTTAAGGATGATTTTATTCGCAATATGTTACGACGCTTGTCACGCCTGTAAATAAAATGTGAATAAATTTGAGGATTTTTGCATTCTTTTTTATTGCAAATTCATTAACCAATCAACCGTGACTGATGAGAATTCTCAATTAATTTTAGTTTACCTACCGTCTAGATTATTAATAGATGGAATTTTAAACTCCACCCCACCCCACCCCCCCTAACCGTGGAACAAACAGCCAGCATTTTGACGCCTTTTTGAATCAGTTGATCGCGCTTTCCAACAGTGATATTCAGTGCTGTCCTGGGTTTCAAACAAACTTATTGCGCTTTGTCAGACGTCAACCAAAACAACTCGATGCGGTCTGATTTGAAATGTTACCACATGCGTAATCTATATAAATCACCAGAATACACTTTTCATAAATAATTTTCAAACTATATTGATTACCAGTTTTATCTGATTATTATTTCTCTAGAAACCTCAATATTTTAACGGGTAAGTGTTCAGGTAAATTCCTGTGGTATGCTGATGGCCTGGTGCACTGTCTGGCAATCTTTGGTCAACCCTAGTTCTCATTCGTTTCCTATTATGTCAATGATAATCAGAGCTACTCATCTAATTTTGGCCTTCATTTCAGGACTTCGAATTCTAACCGTCTCAGGACCTCACAACCCTGGAGACTCTCTAGTGATTAGTTTTTGCCCCATATCGACAGTTTGATCCGTAAAGTACCCGAATATCATAAAACGTACCGATTTACCTTGCTCCTCTCACATCCAGGGCTGCCTTCGAGAATCTCAAACATTATGCTTTCGAATCGGCGGATATAAGGAGTTTGGAGTTAGGGAAACCATTTCTGTTTTATTTCACTTAACTACCCCTGCGTGTTTCTTCCCCTGGTTCGCTTAAAAAAAACAATCTGACAATAAGCCACGGTTTAACCGTCGTGACTCGTATCTCTCTAAAAGTCTCCGTTTACACCATTATCATCACCATCAAACTACTTTATTCGATCATCACGTCCAGGTCAGTGAGAAGTATGCGAAACGGGGTTCTCATAAATTATCTGTCTCTCACACTCCCCTGTATCACCACAAACCCCGACCGGATTTAGTCGCTCACGCAAGAAAAGAAAAATTGACCGCGTTTTAGTTCATTTTTTGGTTGACTAAATGAAAGTCTTTGATTACTTTTGCGGGGCTTCAGTGGAGAAAGGATTCTTTATTGATTATTTTTTGCTTACTTTCCTTTCCTTCCTTTCACTTTTGNCCCGGCATATTCTTATGCAACAGTTAATGAGGTTTCCCCTAACGATCTTTGTGATCGAACTTTGTTTTTTCGGACTTATAGAAACCTAAGTGCAAAAGAATTCAACTCGCAATCATACCGTCTAGTCGAAACCTAAGCTACGCATATGACCAGATTCACGTGTTCCACTGGTCGGCTTTAGACAAAACAGAGTCCACATAATTAATGGAAAGCTCCAACTAAAGCGGATAAGGCAAATCCGCTGAACAAAATCCAAAACATGCTCACAAAACAAAAGGTTTTGCCATCTTTTTACTTGTGGAAGCCTACTTGGAAAGAACCGCTCATTGGTAAGTGTTGTTTCTTTGGAATTGTTGTGACGTGAAGTCTCGAGGCGGAGCTGCGGATTTTTCCAGGGTGGTAGCGTCTCCTCGGCGAAATGTTAGAAACTTATTTTCCCGTTTCGATGCCCTAAAGACATTCTGTGATCAAGGGTGCGAGGAAAAACGTGAGTTGGCCACTGTTTAGCTATTCCTGAAAAAAAAACTGTGTATATTTATGCATTTGACAACTAGGGAAAGAAACGACGCATGATAAGAACATCAAGAAAAAGGTGACCAGAGAGAGCGTCAAACGTGACACCCCAAAGGGGTTACCATGGCTACGGTAATGTTTAATTTAATCGGAAATCGTGATTGTTTCCTTGGGAAAAATTAAAATTAGTGTCATTAAAACGGGGTAGTTTGCAGAAGCACAACAATAGTTCCGGATGAGACATAAACTTGTACACGTGAATAACGTGGCACGCGCACCCGTGTGTAGGTGTATGTGTGTAGAATTCAAATTAATTATGAAGTCCAAGACCTTAGGAAGGGATCACGATTTTCATTTCACACAAGATTCATGTTGTGAAGAGGAATTAAGTGGACAGGTAAAAGAACGTTGATGGAGGCCAGAAAACATCATCCAGGCTGATCAAGTAAGGCTAATATGTTCTGTTGAATCGTTAAATAATAAAGTGTTCCGCTTTGGGTATGGTCAAAATTGTTAACAAAATGATTGTTTCTTTATGTGTTCTCTGTCGGAATCCCCTAAAGAGAATACGATTGTCGGAACTCCCATGAGTCTTTGACGATTCCCGGCTCTGATTCGTCTTGGGAAATGCGTGACACAGTGAACCGTTAGGACGCTGTGGGGCCCCTAGATTGCGGGATGACGCAAACCACGGGGCGACACGTAACAGTTTGGGGACAACTGTGATGAGTCAAGCTGCCAAGGTGACACTAGCAAAACGCTCACGCATTACAGCATCTAGACTACGAACCATACATAGGCCGATTGTACCAACCAATCAGAAGCCGTGCTACTCAAACCGAAGCTGTACGACACCAAGAATACTTGCAGGCGATTGGTAGAGGTTTGGATGACCAATGAACTTCTTTTGTGCATATTATTTAATCCGCACGATTTATTTTAATAAACTAACGGCTACTCCTGTGGCCTTTTCCTTGCATCTTGGTTACGTGGGATACCGTCGTACAAATGTCAGTGTGATTCAGTGCTTACGTGATCTTTGATACGTGATTCGTATTTCGTGATCAGTGCGTCTATAACCTGTACAGATGCTTACGTGATCGGCGACAGTGATTACTCAACAGTTGAGTGACACATGAAACTTTGAAACGATTTCCCGAATAAAGATTACTCATTATTATCTGGGATTGTCAGCTAAGACCACTGGTGATTGGAATGTGCAAAGAATGAATGTTGATAAAATGGATATGTGAAATGCCAAGGGGGTTGCTGAATATCTATTCTCAAGTTAGAATAATGCATGAGTAATATAACACACCAATAAGCACCTAGCTTGCCTAAATCACTCTGAGCGAGTACATGGTGTGGGTCCAGCGAGCTAAGATTAAGTGCAGCTTTGTCATAGTTTCTTAGTTTGTTACCATTAATTTTTACCGCAGAGCATACTTAACGAGGGATTTCGCACTATGTATACATGTCTTTGGAAAACACACCTTCTTAGGGGACGCAATGGACTTAAGCTATTTAGAATTTCCGAAAGCATTCGATCGGATGAGTCCTCAAATACTGTTGAATAGGCTTTAAGATTGGATCGAAGCGATTTTACAACAACGGACCAAATCAGTTCGTGTTTCTGATTCGTTGTACGCTTTTGTCAATGTTGCTACCTGCGTTCCACACTAAATTCAACTTGGCCACCTACTTCCCTCCATGAGCGCAAACGATATACGGGCTGTTTTGGGGCCGAAAAGAACACTGTTCACAGAGGATGATGAAATATTAAATAAAATAACCCAAGCCAAGGACTTTTTAGCACTCCCGAAACATTCAGCACAGTTCATCAATGGGCACTTAATATAGGGACTGAGTTCAATATTTATAACTACAAAGTCCTATTACCGTCGGAAATTAGCAATTGTAAATTCCTCAAGTGAAATAGATCCAGGCATTCTCGCTCAAAAAGAATTAAGTTACTCCATTAGTTCTGATAAAGCTTCGCCCGAAGCCATAGAAATGTCGGTTAGCTCAGCCTCGTCTACTCCCACTTCCTCTATTCACGTAGACTCAACAGCTTACAGAGTGTGCCATCCAGACCAGTAGATTATAACCACACGCAATCTTATGCTGCTGAAACAAGATGGCCAAGGATTTGCATTTTTCTACTTATTCGTAAAGATCACATTCGTTGGGGCAGTGATCCACCCAAGCCATCTCAAATACCACAGAAGCCAACCTATCCCTTTGGTTCGCTTCTAACACTATGATCTAGTAACTACCTCCATTCACATTAGTGGTCCAAAAATATCATCTGAGAAGTTGGCTTCAATCGTCTGCCGTCAGAGTGTGCACCACTTGGAACAACCCCACCCCGCAGGTCTCACATCATTTGTTCACCAACCACTTTACCTTTAAAGCGGAGGCTTTTTAAGCGTTGCAATTTCTCATAAATCAACACGAGTAAAACCACATACAACCGTCACAACTGTATATGATACCATGTTTTGACCGTGACACAACCCAACCGTGGAGATAGCCTGTGAGAGAAGAAACGGATGAACTTGTAAGTCATTCACACAATGCAACTTGGATTTTGAGAGGTCACTGGTTTGAGCACGATTTATCGATGGATCGACAGAACATCACAGAAATTAAGTAGATTGGCCATTTAATCCCCCATTTGGGAGCCGTTCAAGTTTCAAATGGGTTTACGAATCTCGAGACCAGTCAACTGAATACTGATAAGTCATCCATGCATCCTCGGTCAGTCTGATCACGACACAGTGTGTTCTGTCGGTCAGTAGGAGATACACACTTTTGACAGTCCTGACAAGACAGATACTAAAGTCTGATGCTTTGCGAGTGAGTACTTAGTTGAGTTAATTGTTATGAATTTCGGGCTCTGTCCGCCAAACTCAAAGCCGCGCCATCACTTACCAGTGGAGGTGTGTTATTGTATCAAGGTCAGATCTGGCACAAGTAAATACTACCAGTCAAACATTGTTATTGACTATTTCGGCTTTTCTTCTATTCCAACAAATACCAGCTTATTTCTGCCGAATAGCTGGTGCCTGGATTGCACAAACGGTCTCATGTGTTCTTTTCACTCAATCCTTTAACCACGAAGAAGCTATTGGGAATCATCATTTTACAATTAGCACATGACAAGACATGAATATCGTGACAAAAAGTTTTGATCAACTCTGTGTGATTTTTTGAATTAGTTACCCAATTAACTCCTTTCATGCACTGTATCGATTGCCAGACCGAGGCTAATTGTGCTCGTGTGCATCGATTGTGTTCATGAACAAGTGAACTGTTCACCTGGTTGGGGGTGGGTGGAGAAGTGTAAGTTGGTAAATCAGTTCTTAGGATATAATAGTCAAGCAAATCGCATCTGGTGTCTGGCTTACAA
>UZAN01051264.1:8841-19184 GCA_900618425.1 Echinostoma caproni | reverse complement strand
ACGCGTTCAACGTGCAATCATGATGTATACAGATTTGACACGTGACATTCAATATTCCGTTATTGGATTTCCAAATGAAGAAAGTAAATATGAAATGGACTAAGAGAGCACTGCATAATGCCATAAAACATATGCATGTAAAATACCAAACTAGCCATACATAGCGCAACATGTGAAACCACACCATCCACTAAATAGGTGTAAAATCTGGCAAGACCTGGCATTAAATTTAGGCATTTCTGCCGAAATCAAATCTGTTGATAAACAGGGCACCTAGTTCCATTCGTTGCAGAGCGGTTCAATTGGGGTAATGCACTTTAAGTGATGGGTTCACATACGCCGGATGTGCATCAGGCACTGAGCCGATATCTCGGTAATCGCATTATCATATTGATCACCGAGACCAATCGAAACGGGTGTGACAGAAACGTTATTGAGAAACGAATATGATTGTACTGATTTCATATGAAGAATATGACTTAACGATATAAACATATTCTGCTTCTCTGTGGCCTGTATCCTCAGCACTTATGTTTCGTAACATTGAGTGTTTCCGTGATCAAAATTCGATAAATATCTGGAAAACTACAAATCATATAAATTTAAAAATAAACTCCGACAGTTCTTCAAGCATTTATATGTTTCCAGGCCAACTAGGTAAGATTCACGCACGATAGAGTGGAGATCAATTAGGCGAACTCGAGTGAACGATGCGGTTCTTTTTCTAGATAACACCTATGTACTGCGCAATCATGGATCGAATCGCGGTTAATCGAAATTGAATGGATTCTGTACGAGATCTGATTAATCAGACTCCACAATACTGGCCATACCTCATTGTGAGATTCGCCAATGATAGTTTAACTCTGAACCGTAACTCATACTTCGTCCGAAAAACATTCCAGATGAAAATAAGCTTCAACGGAATTTAACTTCCGAATTGATCCCGGAAATTTTTCCGTTTTGGTTGTCTCTGAATGCTTTTTAGGCCCATTCGGAGAAGGCTCCCAAAGCATACTGATACCTTCACTTTGCTCAGTGGCTGAGGTCAATAAGTTACACGCACGTAGTTTGCAGTCATACCCGGCTTCGAACAAGATCCGAGGCTGGTGACTGCTTACGGACTGACTCTTGGTTACTGTATTGATCCTTATGCAGCAGACTGTCAATAGAATGCTATAGTTTGAGAACACGAGCCATTTCATAGCTACTCGTTTTTCACCGATGCAACCAATACGCGGCTTTGATACTCGGTCAAATCCAGGATACCGTTTAGTGATCACTGCATCATCAACTTGATTAAAATTTTGGAGGTTCCCAATGCATGTAGTACACCAACTTTTTCTGCGGTTACCGGGAATCGACAGCTCATTGGAATCGTCACTCTCATTCCCCGGTGCAAGTGCTTCTGGATGCTTACAACATCACCAAAGTCTACACAATTTAACTCACCTGAGTGGTGGTTGCCCGGATGCTAACATCAACAAACTTTTGCCCCGGAGGACATGTGTGTTCGAATACCATCACCATCGCCTGACTTTCTCCATTTGTGTGTTGAATGGCAGTCCTTCGATTGGCCGCTTCCCCCCCATCCTGAAAATTGTATCATTACATATTCAGTAAAAGAAAGTAATTAGAAATTTAAAAAGGAGTGAATTAAGGTCAATTGATTGCTTCGTTACTTGATACTCTATGAAGTGTGTCAAATTCGTGATGTTTCACGCCATAACAAATCTATCAAACCAGAGTCGGATTCGACCTGAAAGCTAGAGCAGCTTTCGCCGATCTGCGGTATCTGGGGCGCTACCATGACATCCAACTGTTCCTTAAGGGATGAGTGTTCATCGCAACGGTTAGCAGTTTTCCGCTTTAAGGTTGCGAGACCTGGACTCTTCAAGCGGAAGATGCTAACCGACTTTCTGTATTCGACCACCGATGTCTCCGAAGCATGGCTAGTTTCTGGTGGGAAAATCGAGTGAGTAATGACGTCGTCGTGCTTTAAGTCTAGATAGTCGTCCTCTAACAAACGTAATCACTCTACACCGCCTCCGATGGCTTGATGCACCGGAACGAGACTTTATTTAAATCATGATGATGGTGTGGAGAAACGTTATCGAGAATTTTCAGAAGCCACACCAGTCTCTCTACCCCCCTCCGCACTGCTCCATGTGCCGCTATAGAGCATTTTCCCCATTTAACCGAATGAAACAATAACGCTTAGTTATATATTATGTATAAGTAGTGATAAATAAGTAAATAAAATCCATTGGGACGAGAGCTTTACTTGGTAAAGTAATGAAGAATCTATTTCATTCGGCAAGTTGAAGCAGAAATTGCTAGTTGACTGACTGGAATAGGTTTATGTAAAACAAGGGAGTATCTGCGAATCAAAGATGAATTGGAAAAAATATGGACAATTCTCATCTAACTGGTGAATGACATGTTTAAAAATAAATGTGAGAATTTCACGGAATTGATAAGTGAAACACTGTGTTTCTGATTGTGCGAGATGTTGTCAGGGCAGGAGAACGATAACGGTAAAACTTTGAAATTTATCCGATCCTCATCACACAACGTGCTTTTTTCGGAACAAGAAAACATGAAATCCCGCCTTGTTCAGAACAAACTGATCAGAAACCGCATTCATTTTAATCCAACTTGAGTAGAATAATTGTTATAGTTTGCCAGAAAGAGCTCTATAAACTATTGGGAAACAACGAACGATCAGCTTAGTCTTCTTCAGGACGTAATTTGTGATATGCAGAGAGAAGAAAAGAAAGACATTTGAGCTGTGTTGTTTTTCTCCTCTCCCTCCCGGGGATCAAGCAATCGGGAATTTACTTTCTCTTACGACACCGGGCACTGGATTTTGTCTGAATAAACAATGATGAAGTACTATCATCGTGGAAACAAGTGTGCAGCGTAATTTGAGATGGAAATTCACGAAATGTTTCGGGCATATACAGCGACGTTTCCCCTTTGTTTAAGCATTCGCATTGAGAAGCGGTTGTCAAACTTCTGGGAATCAGAATTTTTGTTGAAAGACAGATTGTGAGAGTGGATGACAATTATGATCCGAAATATATATATTTTTGGGGGGCGAGTTTGTATCCGTTTTTCACAGACATCCGAATATTAGGCATATTTGTCCGGATTAATTTCATAGATTGAAGTGTATCAAATTAGTATAGTAAAAACCAATCGAATCGTTTGAACACTTTTCTGAACATAAATAAATTAAATTTCTTGACAATACACTTTTATTAATATGTAATATTCGTGTAGACCAAAAAGGAAAGCCATGTCACGAAATTTTAACATTACGCTTAATTTCCTCAGTCGGTGAGACATTAAACAAACAAGCATTAAATCTATTATATTGGTTTATTAGATCCTAGTGAACGAACGAGTACAGATAGACAAAGGTTATCTATAGAATAAAAACAAGAAATTAATTGATTACGTTGATGTAAGCTAACGTAGTTTACTTTATAATTTCGTCACTAATTGGTTAGAATAATGGATGCATTGTGGTTACGTTATAAGGGCTTTAACGATGGAGGAGGATCAATCACATGGTTTTTTTGTCTCGAGGTCTTCTGATTTGAAATAAATGATCCTGGATTCATTATGATTGCCTGAATATGGAGTATAAGTTGCGTCATCGAATTCACCAAACATTTTGGAATGTGATAAGCCTTGAACTGTGATGCTGTTCGGTTCATTCTGACCGTGTGCGTCACCGCAACTGCAGGTAAACCGGTACATATTGTGTAAGACAGAACTGTACTGTCAACAATGCTTATGTTTGTCCAGATCCATCCCATGAATAAGAGATGACAGGTCAAAGTTGAACAGCTTGGATCCGCGGTTCAGAGCTGAATGTAACATTCGGAACACATCGTTCGAAAGTTGATTACCGTGAGACGAGCGTTGTATTTCGGTCTTGATGCAATGCATAACGGAGATCAAGTGTTTTGATGTACTTACCTTCATTGTTCTATTCCTAATCTATCACTCGTGGACATCCAGTATTCCCTAATTGGTAGTCCTATTTTCTGGTCGGGTAAGAGTGTGATCTCTCTCGCTCTTTGATTCCATAATTTGAACCACCGAGCCTCATCAGCAATCGGATTCAACGAGCTTGTGCACTGAGCTGTTGGATGATTGCCAAACCTAGAGAAGTTCGCTGGAACCTTTTTGCCTGGGTTTGATCGATGATTTTTGCTGGTTTGGAGTACAATTTTTGGCGGACTCGAGTTTTTCAAAGTTGCGCCTTTCAATTATTTTCTTGTTTTATTAAGATTTCGTCGACGAGTTTCTTTCACATTATCGGATGCATTGCTAATGAGTTTGTATAA
This sequence comes from Echinostoma caproni, assembly GCA_900618425.1. Classification (NCBI taxonomy): domain Eukaryota; kingdom Metazoa; phylum Platyhelminthes; class Trematoda; order Plagiorchiida; family Echinostomatidae; genus Echinostoma; species Echinostoma caproni. The sequence continues at coordinate 14,823 of UZAN01051264.1, read as the reverse complement.
TATATGAATTCTGTCTTTCCCGAGCTGTTTTTCCTCTTCTCTGGCTGATGAAAGTGACCGATGAATGGCAAACAGATTTTCACGTCATTGTTGTTCATTGCTGAACTGTGTCTGCTCTTGATTCCTCGTCCATTGTTCCATTCGTTCGTTCCCTTTGGCCAGGGTTCTTTGAATGAATCTGTGAGAGTTTGTGTATCGAGAAACTTGAATGCATTATTGCGATTCTTCCTTCCTTTTGAGGGCAAACGTTCATGTTCCTGAACGTGCAAGATTTTACTGAATACGCGCTCTTGATAAAACACTTGTGGTTTTCGTTCGGAATTTGATGATTTAATTCATTCTGTTTGCATGCTTACAGCCATTAACCTCAAAAACGCAGTTGCCTGATCACACGTCACAGGAGTTTTCTGTCACCACTTTGAAGTGNGTTGCTTTTGATTCATCGATCTTGATTTGTCTATTTTTTCAGTCTGAATTCTCGTCTTGAGCACTTATGTGTTGTTACGGCCCCAGAGTAAAGGTGCACTTTGGTTTTTGGCTGTAATTTATCCTCATTGAACGAGATACTCGATACTTCGACCGGACCAATGATGGGATAGATAGTCGTCATCTCGATAAACAGGGTGAAAGGCCGCCTTCTTCTCGGATTTCAATGCCCTTTGAGTATTTTGCATTGTATTATGGAAACCCTTCACCAGATTTAAAGGATACATCTCAAACCAGGGATAGTACGGAATGAAGTATTCGCAGATCCCTTTCTAATTATCCGGTGCAATCATGGATTTCCGTGACATTTTCAGTCCATGTTCCCAAATAGTGGTTGGCGCAGTCGACAGACGCGAAATTGGATCAGTCATTCAGATTGAATCTCGTCACCGACCAATGTTGGAAAACAGCTGTTTAAAAACTGAGGCTATTGGTCCATCTGTTGTGCTCACGTTGTCCGAAATGATTGACACAGCCCATGAGAACGGGTGCGTGAAAAACAATAACCACGGTCGTGATTTGCACGCGATCACTTGCAAGCTGGATTATACAAATCGACTGGAATGAAAAATAAAAGGGAATATATATATATGATTTCAAACATTTCACATAAAATTCAGATTGGATTTGCCTTATAACTTGCAGAGAGTCAATAAAGACCACATGCATGATATACAAATAATTCAACGGAATACGAAACGGGTAGCAAACAAGATGATACTATCAATAATATTATTATCTTTACGGAAATATTATTTCCTCGTCAGAATACGCATCTGCATTGTCAATAATGTAACTAGCCAGATAACGTAAAACCTTGTGTTTAGCATTGCGGGGTTCTGAATTGTCTTGCACTTCCTTGTGTGCACCAGATTGATGGCTTCTCAGTGGGGACATGATTTGATGCGCATTCTGGGAGCACTGGAAACAGGACTCCTCATCGACAGTTAACTCCTTGCAATACACGTTTCATTTCGATCCACTACATGGGTTACCTTTAAAATCCAAGTGACCAGACTGAAATCTGTTTAACCTCTGGGGCTGTTCCAACCGCGTATTATAAAAAAGAATCACTGCACTATTTTAATGAAAAAAATATGACAAACAGAGTTACGATTGTCGTTAACGCGCTTTTTTTGTTCAACTGCTCTTTCTGTCTACCAAAGCAGAGACACAGTTACAACTAACCCCTTCCGGTTGCTTACTTTTATAGGAAACAGATAATTCATAGGATCGAAAATTGTACTTTGGGAATTATCACCGCCAAAATGGTGATATTAAGGCTTTTATTACTTGCAGATCACAGACGCAAATGTGCGTTCCAGATGTTGGTGGTTGTGTTGTTGTTGTTGGTGGTGGTGGTGGCGATTTTGGTGTTCGAACAGTGTCAGATATGTACCGAGTGAACTGAACATCATCTGACCACCGGAATGAGCGAACATATCCCAAAACACTTTGGTCATCGAGGGACATTGCCTGGCATTGGTTAGACTCTGATCATCAACCTGGAACACCAAAAGCGTTTCGGCTCCCTAAAAAATCTACACGAACAATGCATGCAACTTTGAATTGTTTCTGGGTTTTGTGGGTACTATGTTGGAGGTTTCGTTAATAAATCGACATACATTGACACCACTAGCATCAAGTCAGTGCCCGATTCTGTGGCCTATCTAATCATTACCAGCTGGACCTTGTGGGGAGATGCACAGTTGTACCGCAACAGAAATCAAATATGCAACCAAATATGCTTCTTCGGTTCTCTTTATTTTCAAATCTGACATTGTATCTGCAATTGGATTAGGAAGCTGGCAGAATTCGTAGGACCTGCCCAGTGCAATCTTCAACGCTTCAAACATCATTTACTCAGAAAGTCAGTGTTCTACAATTTACATATTCTACACCGGAAATCCTGATCACCATATATTGAACAAAACTCCGCATGAGAACAGTAGTTTGCAGTGTTTCCTAATCTGACCTGTACATAACCCATACGGGGTTTGATGTTGATGGTTATTTTTCATGATCTGCCGAATGGTCACATGAGAGGGGAGGTAGGGAATCGCTTTGAATCCTGCATTTCTCATGTTCAGATCAAATTCATTCAGATTTGAGATTTTGCAGATGATGCTGGTGGTTAATTTGAGGCTTGGATAAATGGAGGTATTAGACCAATTGTTTTTTGTACACACCGATAAGGTGTCCGAAGTTCAGTCGTGCGGTGGCCGGAGTATGTGACTTCATCGGTCAAATGAGTTTGAGGCTTCCTAACCCTGCATGATGGTCGGTGATGTCAGTCAATTACTAAAATTGGGGATTCAAACATTCCGTAGTCAATTTCTTCTGTTACATTGGTCCCGAATCAATCAGTATCATTATCCATAATCTGTTTCAGCTAAGCACGATATAAAGACTCTTCGCCATCAGAGGCCGGGCCCAAAGTTAATCCCCACTCCCACTCATTACAGTCACGGATGACCTTTCAACTAAGCGTGAAACCTCTTTTTGCACTAGCATGATACTCTCATGTGCGACCTGTGACGGCAGAATTGTGCTTCTCGGAAAACGATGAGTCTTATTCAAAATTATGCCCAAATATCACCAAGGAGTGCTTTCGGGAAACTGGAGAAATGTTTTCAAAATCACATGGGGTGATCTTTATAGCACTGCATCAGTTGCTATCCAATTGCACATCATGCATCGTGTATAATGCGCACTATTCCCCTGAATTGTGTGCGAAAAGATGACAGCATACTGCAACCTAACCCGTTTGATAATATATGAATTTACACGTTTATAGTTGATGATAAATTTCCCGAGTAGCAACTGACTCTTGAGAACTCGTATTATACCCTACCGTTTCCGGCTGATTATTTTCTCTCCGAAAGCGTACACTTAAAATGTTTGCTAAGGAAGAGAAAAATGTGAAATTATTCTCACTTCAATCAAAGTATTTCGACTATTCCTTGATGTCCACCAGAAGATAACTTTTTGCCATTTTACCGCCCATTCATAAGGCCACTTGTTGAAATAATGATCATGCAATAACCGTGTTATCTGTGAATGATTTAATGCAACACTGCGAAAGACATTGGGAAAAGTGATGCACCAATATTTTTGTTGAATCCGTCACGTTTGATGATTAGAAAAATACAATAAAATCGGCTGTTCATCCGGTACCACCCACAAACGTCCAAGTATTGGGACGTTGTTATTCCTCTGTTGATACAAAAATACTTTGTCAACAAAGTTTCGTTAAGAATACTTTAATATGCACTCGGTTTTTTCTGTTTGTAATCACTAAATTTACACACAGCCTCGATTTTTGCCAAACAATGTTCCATTCTCATTGACGAGGAATTATGCAATTTTCGGCACGTTTTTTTGATTCAATGCATCAACTGACCACTTACTACATGTGCGCTGTGGACAATGTGAACAGGCTTGGATCGAACGGAATCGTACGGTTTTGAACGATTTAAGATCCATGATTGAACAGACGGACGATTATCACCTGGTCACCAGGAAGAAACATACTTTAGAGTAGGAAAAGAAGATGGTTGAATATGTGCAATCAAGATGTCCGGTAATACATGCCAAACAATATTATCTCTGTTCACCAATTTTTTTTTTTAGTTGAAACTCGTCCGACCCCAATCGCGCATTCAATCTTTCCCGTCAATATATATATATGTGTTAATTTTGAGGTCAGGCGAACTTCGATCGTTCGCTTATTTGTTGACTACACCCAGTCGATGTTTAGAATGCAAGCCTTTGTGTGAAACTGGAATTGAATTCAATCATCCTTCTCCCCTTTCCTTCCCAAGCAAGAAGATCAAATCAAGTAGATCAAATTCGTCTAGAACGTGTGATACACATCGTGAAAATAGCAACAATAGGAATAAACTGAGTGATTTCCTCTACTCGGCTTTGAGTTTTATCGCATCGTGAAAATCCTATCTTTTCACTTAGTTTCCTATGCACGACTCTCCGTTTCATCTTCATAAACGTGGAAGCGGTATCCATGGGTTACTTAACACAGAGCAGGTCAGTGTACCTGTACAAAGACTCATTTCCTTTTTGTGAAAGTTGTGTGTGTGTGTGTGTGTGAATTATAAATAATGAGGCCACGTCACACTGAGTTTTACCTAACAGGGTGATGTTTGCGCATAGCGCATCATTTTAGCCAACAATAACAATCTCCTTCAGACATTTCCTCGACAAAACGAAAGCACTCGATCAGTGACATGAATAAAGTCAACAGAAAACTATTTTACAAGTTAGTCTTCCACAACAAAGAGAGCTTTGATCATGCCCGTGAATAATACTGGTAATTAATTATTTATCCAAACGAATTATTGAAATATCTCAAGGATTCGTTTTCACAATTTCACAGACAAAACAGCTACGCTCAATTTGATGGGATAACAACATACCAAGCGACACCACTGATGTCATTCTGTTCGGATCCATTTCGGTCCGTGTACTGCAAATGTGACTTCCGCCATGTGCATTGGGACTGATGAAAAATGACACAGGAAAATCGCGTACACATCGGCTACGGACGGAAGAGGAGGAGAAAGGTTGAAAAACAAACAAAACAGGACGTGAATAATCAGCTGTCTGCAATTGTGAACGGTTGACACCCGATGAAACGGTACCAGGTTGTGTAATACCACTATCTAATCAATTCAATTTTCTCTTTTCAAATCACATCAAACTGGGTTGTTTTGATTGCAGGTGTTGTTAGGTGTTAGTGAAATTATTCAGCCAGTCAAAACGGCAACCAATGAAACTGACTGTATTTTTTTGTAGATAAACTAAAATATTTACCCAATCCTGACTTTGAACGGGGAAAAAACTTATTTCACAAGGATTATTATTACCCGTCAGGTTGAGAAATGAAGTTAGGTGTGACATGTTCCAGTTGCTGTTTACTAGTGTGCCAAGGTATTCTCGCAAACACATTGTATCTTCGTGTTGCTTTCAACCCTCATATATTCTCATACTTGGAACTGGCTACCAACGTTTAGAAAAAACAACAACCGCAATTGGTGTGATTTCCAGTGACAAACAATCTACCGTTGCTCAATTCCCTTTAATTGTTCGTTTTCTGTGTTCAATCATTTTTTGTGCAAAGATCTGTTTCAACAAAACTTAGTTTTGAAATGAACTAGTTTATGTGAATCGTTTGTTTTTTTTTCTTTCTCATAATAAAGGCGTGACCAAATCAATCGAACTTCACATTATCCCCAAACGTGCTTCTTAGCCTGGGATGGAAGGAGGGAGGGAATCTGGTTTGAATTCCACTTCCTGTGACAACTGAGTACTTGACAATGCTGGTTTCCCAGTCTCATCTTCAATCTGTGGTTAGATGTTTCGTGTACACTTAACCCCCCTTATAAGGTTCTTCTGATCAATTGTGCTACAACAACTCTCTCGGTTTTCTCGCTCGTCAGTTTGGAATTATTTTCCGTTTTGTGGGGCATGACCCTCTTC
>UZAN01051262.1:0-16221 GCA_900618425.1 Echinostoma caproni | reverse complement strand
CTGCCTTGAGAAAGGTTACCCACGGTAACCGAAACGTCGGTGAATATAATTCCCTACCGACATCACTATGTTATTAACACTACAACATTCACTATAAAACAACACATGGCGCATCGATGTTTTGATACACTCCTAACATCATTTGGTCATGATGTGTGAAAAAGAACGACTAACACCCTTTTGGAGGAATGACTCATGAACAAGCAGCACGAAAGATTCAAATTAAAAAGCAAAACTATACTAGGTTGCTCTCAGTTGCTTGTATCTTCACTCAAACCTATAACAATTCCCGCAATATTGTGGAGTCGAAAAATAATTTCTTATGTTTCCCATGGGAACCGTTGCCGGCAAACCATGATCGTTCCAGTGATTGCACTGCCCTTTGTTATTAAGTTGTCGTAAACTTGAAAAGAGCCCAGTTATTCAATTGGATGTTCAAGAGGACGATTACACTAAACGCTATTTCTTATTCTCATTTGTCATGCTCTCATTAAATAGGAATTTTTCATCAGTTGTGCAGATTATTTAGAAACTATAAGTAATGAAACGATGAGTTAAGTAAAGTTAAACAACCGCATTAGGATGAAGTATGGACTGAGTAACAATGCATGGTCACATTAGTCATTGCTTCACTCTAAACAATGGGAAAATAAGACAATGAATATTCAGTTTTGAGAAGAATAATTGGGATGAAATTGGTTCCGCTCATATACTTGCCCATTTGGTTAGAATATCAGCACAGTGTATATTGGTTAATCGTAAAAATAATTCATTGATGAGATTCGCAGGAAACTCTATCCACATGAATGATAGCCAATCAATTCTATAGTTTTATTATTTATGATTTACGTGCCTCGATTGGTTTGTGTATGCGTTGCGTATACAGAAATAGGGACAAGTCATGGCGTGGAGAGGCATGGAGTAGGGGGGGGCGGAGGTGTGAATCTATTGGATACTCTCAGAGCTAACGGCTTATCATCGTGCATGAGATGAGACGCGTGAAGTAAATAAATTTATCCTTCCAGAGTGATTCAACCAGTATTATGATTATTAATAATAACGCACACCGTTTTGCAAGAATGATAATCTCATCGCTACTTTGAGCAGCAAGATATTTTGATTGTGCCAAACAATACAAGGGTTTACTGATCAAATTGTATGAAATAGATAGTTTGCTCTCTTTCTCTCTATTTAACAACCAGTGAGGGTATCTTTTAAAAAAGGTGAGGTAAATGTTCATTCGGTTTTCTCTAAAGAAACTGTAACAGAAATTGAGAATAATCAAAACGAAACAAAAGGATATGAGGATAAAAGAAAACGATAAAAATAGTACACACGGCCAACTTTTGGTTTGTGCTATGCCCCTGCAAAGTGGGCAATATTACCATGGAAATGATATGAATAATCACAATCAGACATTGAAATAAGATAGTTAAACATTTTCTACAGAACACAGAATAGATTGTCATTTGTTTGGTAGATAGATCTTTTATGAAGTCCAAACATAAATCAAAACACTTAGGGAGAAACGTGGCTATGAATAGTGCTGTCTATGAGCCCTCTTCACAGTTTGATCAAAAATTTAAGAATTGTGATCCCACTGGTTGATTGTTTGAGATTTGCTTACGACGACAAGGACGGTAGATAGAAAACCAACTGCTCAGAGCCCTGGAAAACGTAAATGTTTTGCATTGTTCAAACCTGGGGTTTCAACATATAACTAAGCGTTTCGTTTTGATTTCCACAACCAATGATACTACGCTTTTTGGGAGATTCGGATTTCGATCAACATCTTCTGACTAGTATTTGCGTTGAACAAATAAAATGATAAGCCAGACTGACCGCAACTGAGATGAAAACGGCATACTGGAAACAAAAGTATCCTTAATGCAGATTAAAGATCCAAATCGGGAAGGGCAGGATGACTCATAATTAATTTACACAATTTACTTCTACTTTCTGCTGAAATCCACGTTTTGACAAAGTCAAGCGTTGTAAGAAATGCTACTTTCAAACCACCTGTTAGCAAACAGGCTTGTTTTTGATGCTTCCCAGACTGTATACATACAGACCATACTTTTGCTAGATTAAGCGTGAACGTTGTTCACTAATCCCACATGCAATCATTAATGGTGTAGCACTATGCCTCTTTTTTACATATTTTACGTTCAAACACATATCGCACAACCGGACTGATGGTGTTGCGATGGGTTCTCCTGTATCACCCACCAATTGTTGCCAATCTTCTTATGCACTATAGAATCAAAAACCCTCATTGCACTTAGGAAAACCCCGCGTCTATACATCAGATACGTCGATGATACTTTCACAATCATCAAATCAGATCAAACGAGAGATTTGGTTCACTGCCTGAATGATCAGTGTAGCTCGATAAGATTCATGATGGAAACAGAGAATTCAGAGAGAGAGTCATTAACTTTCTAGTTTGTCTCGTGAATCTTATGCATTTCAAACAAGCATTCACAGAAAACCGACCCACTCAGGCAGATATTTGAATTTTGATTCTACACATCCACAATGCATCAAACGTTCACTTACCTCGTCACTAGTAAACAGGGTGGAAAACCTCTGCAACGAGGAGGCAACACACAAAGAAGAAATGCGACACTTAAACTGAGAACTCCAGGACACCAAATAACAGCAGCGGTTTGTACGACACGAGCTTACCAAACCTAAAACAGTCACGAAAACAGGGGTCCAACAGACTGACTGGCATCCACTGGTATACCCTACGGATTGGGGACACCTGAGGTAATCGGAAATATCCTCGGTAGTTACAAAATCCGGGTTTCTTTCCGGATAGACAACACACTTCAACACAAGCTGTCCAAAGTCAAAGATCGAATTCAGATGCAGGACTAAAGCAACTGCGTTTAATAGATCAGCTGCAAGGAATGTCCAGCAGAGTATATTGGACAAACACGCAAACAGTTTAAGGTGAGAATTATCGAACATCAAAGAAAAGAAAAATCAAGACCAACTTATGCCACGCAGTTCAACAAATTCGAGCGAGATTCAGCAATCGCACTTCATGTCATTGCCGAGGGACACCATATCGACTATGAGAACACGAAAATCCTCCAGCGAGGTTTTCGGACGGACACTGAGCGCCGCGGCTTTGGCAATCAGTGCCCATCCTGGGTGTATAAACCGAATCGACAGGGCAGGGGTTTCGACAGCGTTAATGTCACGCTTCAGCACTCGTCCTAACGCTGATTTGACCTCAGTTAACCCCGATCCCACAAACAAACATTGCATAACAAGAAGTGCCCAACACTCGATCCGGATAGGTGACGTTCACAAGAACTTAGCTACAAACGCGCGCGCGCACACACACACATATACACACATTACGTGAGAATTTAATTACCAATTTCTTCCTATATCCTTCGATTGTAAAATTGTCTTGATAAAGGTTAGCCACGGTAACCGAAACGTCGGCTTATTTTCACCTGTACCGATATAGCTGTATTTTCACAGTTACAACTTATATGAAACATCACATGGCGCATGGACTTTAGGATACACTCCGAAATGTGATACATTATTGAGAATTTGAGTGAAGATATCAGAACGATATAATAGTCAACGTCTTTTGTGTTTTTTGTGACGGTATGGTTGGGTTGGGGCGAATGCGTAAGTTGGCAAGTGAATGAGAGTTTATAAATTGAGTTTAAATCATCAAATGGTAGGTGAATGGTTACTGTAGGACTTGCATTCTTTTAGCCTATTCTTTGTACACACAGAAACAGTTTCAATCAACGATGATCCTACCATGGGCAATCCCCTCCGATCTGGTTCATCAACTCTCATTTATTTCCCTACTCAGTTATTTATGCTAACCCAAACCACCTACTCGCACAAAAATATCTATTTCATATCAATAACCATATTTAGGTCAGCTCGTTCCGTACTCTTCATTTGCTTTCTTGATAATTTATCTTCTCTCAATCGGTGTTGTCCTACCGTAAAACGTTCTGTATTTATCCAGTCAATGATGTATCTAAAACCAGCCTGTTTGCCATCCTGCGTCGAATACAATTTGATCATAAAGAGGCTGGTTTCAGGCTGAGACTGCCCTAATCGAAAGTATACTATTTACCCTCGTTTCTATCAAGCCCGGAGATGAACTGATTTCCTCGACGATCACATCCAAACAGCCCTGATTTGGTAATTCAGTCAGTAGTCAAACCATAAGATCCCGTATGATTATTTTTATCATCAGGTTTAACTGAAAGTGTGCCACAAGTGCCGTTCCGTTGCCCGGCAGTGGTTTTCAACGTGCCTCACCAACAGTCGGAAATTTTAGGTCGTAAGTCATCAATTCTCAAGGTGTCATTAAAGTTATCCGACAACCAGTGGTCAAAGAACAAGTTGATTGTAAAAAATGTCAATTTTTTGAATGCGAAGCCATGGATTGCAATGAAATACTTCGTACATAAGATCCTCCTGCCCAAATATCTACTGAAAAGAGCTTTGACTTCAACTGTGTTTTGCGTTATCCATCATGGGAATACATAGATTCCTTTCACAACTTACCCTTCCATATCTTTTTGACAGTTTCTATAATAAAACCATTGTACGGGTAAAGTAATGCCCTTTGAAATTAGAATTAATTAAAAGAAACTTTTCTCCCTCAAATTTTTATGAATTGCCGTTTGCAAACAGTGTAAGTGAAATATCAAAACAAATATTATATTATATAATATATTGATAACCCCGATGAAGGCACACTAACGGATGGTGAGGAATTGACGGCAAAATCACATCAAACAAAAGCAAACCAGTGATATTCAACCCGTCATTTGGACTGAAAGTATAGTCATTTTATCAAACGTACTTGCCTAGTAAACAAGCTGTTAAGAGAATCAAAATGGTGGCCTAGAGTGGGCTCGAATTTCACCACTGCTTTTCCACTTTTCTGTTTCATTCACTCTCCCCGGTAACCTAAAATTTGCCACAGTTCCATTGAAAATAAGATGTGTATTTGTGTATTTGAAACCGCTATTTTTATGTTTAACTGAATATCCATCTATGTATGTAAGGAAAAAAGATAATGTGACTGAATTTAACATTCAATAATTTATTCAATAAGGGTCAAACTTGTAATATGACCAAAACGGCGACAGTTAGTATCACCATTACAAATCAATATTCCCTTGGTGTAACGAGATATTTAGTGAGGTTCTCATCATCTAATCCAAAAGATCCAACATAGAATCGTTTATGTGATAGAGGTAATTTGGTATTGAAGCTAACAGGAGAATCTCTGGACTAACTGAATTGGGAAATTATTTCTCAAGGAATTTTGTCTTCACGTTTGTATTTTAGGTGATTTTCATATATGTATATGCATGCTAGGGTAGATAGTATGCCATCGACCGGATAAAATTTTCCTGGAAGTAAACATTTGATTTCACTGTGATTGCCGCTGGTCGGGTATTCGTTTCCGATAAACTCGCCTCCAACCTGCTATATTCTTGAATGCGTGATGAACATTTTTGTCACAAATTTCTCATCGTCTCTAAGGGGAGTAGAACTGCGGACATACTGTCCAAAGCAGTCCATTTATGAATGAAAAAGATGCTTATTACTAACGTTTTGCCTATTAGGAGCTACCAACCTTAGCAAATTTGGTTGAATATTATTTTTGAAATATTTGAACAAACGTCCGCACGAACTGCATCCTGTTTTATCGATAACATAGAAGTGATGAATATACAATGGAATCTAAGATTGGGAAATTAGTACAAGATTTTGTGTTGGATTTTGAGTTTTCTTTATTTCTTGATTGCTATCGAGTATCCCTTGCAACTTGTACATGCAATTAAGATTTCCTCCACAGTTATAAAAAGAGGTTATTTTGCAGTACCTTTCAACTAAGGAGCGAGTAATTGTAAAAGGGTTTTTACAACAAATTTCTCCAACAGATTGGTTTGTGACAAAATGTTAACGCCCCCTTAGTTCTTCTCCTGTAACCCTGTTGAGTACTTTATAACCCAAAATGATGTATCTAAATAACCAACCACTTGTTGATATTTTTGCTGATTGGGAAGGTGTAAAATTTACCTGCGCTCTGATAACTGATCTATGTGGCTAAATTACAATTGAATAAGAAGGATAAAGACAAGTTATGATGCAAATAAAATTCATATTTCGTGTTGCATTGCGCGGTAAACGGGCCAGCGCAATGCGAATTCGCACTTCATTCCGGGGCAATAATCGATTGCACAAAATCTCTGGCGCGGTTGAAACAGTGTTTAAGGGACGGGGCAGTATACAGGAAATAATCATATGCGCTCAGCTTGTCCACGTCCGTGCCGAAAATAAAACGTTGTGATACAGAAGACGAGAGGTAAATTACAAACTGTTTCTAGCACACGCATACACACAAACCCCAGACAAAATGGCGTTTGACAAAGTAGACCTCTTTGTTTGTTGGCAAAGTCTGATAAAATAAGATCAAAAGTCAAACAGACGGAGAAACGTAGAGAGCACAAAAGAAACCGACTGTCTCTTGGAATGAAGATGAAAGAACATTTCTTACTTTAGCTAAGGTTGCAGCGTAACAATAGGAAGCTTTTCAACCACAGCTGAAAATCCTTATGTATCACCTTTGCCATACTGGCTTTATCGTATCTGTAAATCAAATTGTTGATCCATAGTTAGAGAGTCTATAATTATCACACTAATCTTTGATATGCTGTTTGATATCTGAAATAAAAAGGATTCGGATGAAGGAGTTATGTTTGAAAAAGTGGTCAACAGATCCACTTATCAATCTTTCACTTAATCCAATTGAATATTTCAACATTTATGGAATTTATCATTTGATCGACCGAATAATTACCCCCNCCCCCCCCCCAATCCATTTAACTCAATCAGTGAATCAACCAGTCAATCGCACCCTTGAGTCTCTCTAAAAGTTGATCGTTTTAATCATGTTTATTTCCGATGAATTTGTGGCTGATTTCCTTGCACAAATGAATATAACCCAATAAATAATTATGAAGGAATTTCTGTGAATATAGCTCCGGCGGAAAACCTGTTGATGGTCGTTTTTCCTTGCACTCTGCTACCCTAGAATAGTGGTAATATTAAACAGTCAATCGAAAAGATGTCCTCTGCGATTAAGTGTCCATAGGCGGTCAGAGTTGAAAGCTTTTATTTTGTGCTTAGTGTAGCTAGGTGATTTGAGATGTAAGAAATTCGCAGGCGGATTCACACGCAACGTTTGGATGGAATGCCCTGGGGAATAACAGTTACATGTATCTGGTCCGTTTTCACTTCAGTCACATTAGCGCGGAGAACAACCTCTTGAATAACTTGCAAAGAATTATGAGACAATAAAATACTTTGATCGGTGTGAATAACGATTTTTGTAAGGCGGGTTTTATTAGAGAGGCATCGAAATTGTTAACGATGCAGTGTATAGAAAAATCCTTTCACTCAGTTTTGCTTCACTTAACTAATTTGAGGAAAAAAGTATGCTCATTTGATAATCCATATTCTGTTTGTCAAGTGTTTTTGAAAGTGGTATATAAAAGAGCAATAAAACAATGCATACTGCGCTGAACACAACCCTTGCCCAGCACTTTGCATCGGCGATATATGTAATCGTGAAATCAACGCTTCGCCTTTTGTCCTGTTCCACTGACTCCAGAAGGTTTTCTAGAACAGCCTAATAAACTTAGCTACTAACTTGGCTACAACATTTCTACTGCATTGCTCATGTGCAATTACTGGAACGGTTACCCTGAACAAAAATGCCAAACGGTGCTAGTGATATCACTTGCATTCCTCTTCATGCGACTCCCTATGAAACATGGTGATATGACTCGCGTTCGAATTCCTCTTCAATTAGTGATTATATTTTAAAAGCTAGCTTATTTCACTTGATGTCAATAAAAATGCAAATATATCTACTTACAATTACAAGGAATTTTAACAGTGAAATGCGTGTATGTATTCGTTGCAACAAAGTGGTAAGACGATCAACCCCCTCCCATGATGAAATCAGTATCGGCGTTTCATACAAGCCCTCTGTGTTTCTGCACAGCCGTCAGTATTCTACCAGAAGAACTATGACACTGGCTTTAAGATGTGATATTTCTGCTCTTATGGATTACCCACCCGATTTCAGGAAGAGCTTAGACAATATGGGTACTATGTAAATCATACATGGGGTCTCTCCAAAATCAATTGGATTTCATTTGATTTTGGCGAGGGTTAAAGCGGTTATTGATTTTTAAGACACGGAGACAGAACGGTGTGACAAAAGCTAGGAACAAACCAAATGTAGTTAGCTAAAAGGAATCACGGTTTTTGTCATGTTGCGTTGATCTCGTAAACAGGAATTTGTAACTTAACCACACACTCAGGTACATGAAACGGTGGATTTCACTGCACAAAGACTTAAGAACTCGTTACGCATTTTGTGGGATAACAATTCAATCAATCGAATTTTTGTCCGTTATGATCGTCAGATCTTACACTGATTATTTTTAACTCAAGTCAAAGTAACGAAAGAGGAGTACTACCTAAATGAACACAGGGTGTATTGTCTTTAAATAATCAACCAGACGATCGGAACTATTCTCTGGCGCTGATAAACTAGTTGCGGATTCTGACAAACCAAGTTTTATGTGCAATAACAGTGACAGGTTAAATCTTGATCTTCGAGAGCGAACCATTTTAATGTGTTATCACTGTTCAATCTGTTGATGAAATGTTGAAAATTGGTTCTCGTAGCTCGGGTGAACTGAATTCCATTTCGCCTGTTCGCCGAACTTGACAATTTGTTTGCAAAGGTTTCATCATCAGCCGAGGTGGTATCATCACAAGCACTGATGACGTCACCTCGGATGGCGATGAAACGTTTGCAAACTAATTGCCAAGCTCGGTGAACAGGCGAAATGGAATACTGTTCAATCTTTCTGGACACAAATACATAACCAACGAAAACATCCATTTTTAACGCATCTGTTGTTCTGTGTTTGGTTGCTATGACAACAAATTTTGTGACTAAGGCATTCTTTATCGTGAGTTATTATAATGGTTTTATTAAATATATCGAGAGTTCAAGTCGCTTCTGGAAAATTTAAAACCGTAAATCCTGTACCGAATTATTCTGAAGCTTGAACTCCTGATTCGAATTCAAGCAATACAGAATTTGTTTGCAACTCCGAGGGTTGACTGAAGACGAGCCGGTTTTCAATCCTCGTCGTGATTGAGAATGTAAGAGGATTTGATTTGTTTATATTATTTATTTTGTCCAGCGAATAAAAAATTCAACATACATTTTGATCAGACCTTGAACTGCTGACATGTAACAAGGGGTCAGTTTTGAAATGTTTCCAGTTGAATCGCAAGCTTAGAGGGTGGTGCAGAAAAGAGACAGATTAGAGGCCCAAACAAAACATCTTGCAAATATGAGTTGTGCTATTCGGTGCATAAACAAAACGAGGAGGGGTTTGATCACCTACCCTGTGATCAATGGGGGTAGGCTGGTGATATATCTATGCAGTGGTCCTCCGTTGGTTCAAAGAATTCGCAGTGCTGGTTGCATCTAATCAGGTTAAAAAACCTGTCTAGTGATTTCTAGCTTTCCACTTCATGTTCTGCGCACTCTATACACGGTGAAATTCGAGGTATAATTATTGTGCTATATATATATATATGTACGCATATGTGCATATGTTTGGGGAGAAAGAGATATCTCGAGAAATCCGGATGAATGAAGAGTGACACCGATAAAGGCCGTTATTTCACATGTGCCTACCCATCCTTTTGAGCAAACCTTTCCAACTGTTGCTTGGGAAATCCTCCTAAATACCTCACCTCATTAGATATTCGGTGTATTGTAATATTTCTACTCCATGCCGGAGAAGTAGGACGAGGCTGGGAGCAACAATGTATCACAACGATTTACTGTTTTCTAGTCTACCTAGTCTTATTGTATATAGCAGTTTTTCAAAGTAATTCATTTCTGAACATTGGGTTGTTTCTTTGCTTTGAAGTTAATCTTTATTGACATTTATTGGAAAAGGTGAAGATCTAATCCGCTGCGGTATTGTTTTTGATGTGTTTATTGTTGTCCGTGTTTTTCATCCAATAGAACCGTATGTGCGAGTCCATGAAACTATTTGACTCAATTTGCAACAACAGTTGGTTCATTGAAACCAGTATGCTGCTTTTCTTGAACAAACGAGATCTGTTTATGGAAAAGATCAAGGAATATCCGCTAACAATATGTTTTCCAGAGTATAAAGGTAAGTTAAAAATTTGATTTCAATTTTAAAGAAATCTTTTTTTCTACATAATACATCGGCGTTTGACGCAACTGGGATGTTCTTTGCAGAACTGATGCGTTGTAATATTTTTTTAATGCAAAAAATGAATAAGTCTACCATTCAGAAATTTATGGTAGCTCTTTATGTAAAATGTAGATTTTCTCATTATAATCCGAGTGATCAGTATCCCGTATATCACTATTGCGACTAGCAATACAATATTAATAATCCTCATAAAGGTACTAATTGTCATAATCACCGTAATGTCTGTCCACATCGGACGTGCCACATTATGCCATCCGTATTTAATCACCAGACGCACAGACGTGCCAATAGAAGTAACTGGTTGTGATTTTACATATTCGATGAAGTCATTCAGTGGATGAAACGTGAGCTTAATAACAGGGAGGCACAGTTGATAGTTGTTTTGGCATGTTTACGTCTCATCAGCAGCGCAAACCCATCGAGTCAGCTGGACGTCGAACCAGGCAACTCAAGACTGTTGGAATGAAAGTTAATTCGACCACCAGGCGCCTGATCAGACCAGACCATTTCGCGTTTTGAATATACACAATGTAGCAATACATTTTTAAAAACAGTCACCTTGATTTATTGACTGGAACTATTGGCAAGATATTTCAAGTCTACAACTAACCCCTAAATTTCGAATTTCAACAAGCTCAACCGGATAAATTTTATCAGTCCATGGATGGAATATTTAACACTGTGTTCTGCATTAGATATTTCGTATCTGCGGATTTATATATACAGCTGATACAGCTAAATATGGAATCATTTGAAATTTTGTTAATACTTTATATCCGACGTTACCACTGGCATTGCCGTCATAAGGGAAGGATAGTCCGGAGCCATTACTGAAGACTTACAACTAGGAACTGGAAAATAGGGCTGTCGTGCAGGGATTCGAAAAACGAATCTAGGAGATGATGAATGAGCTGACAGCATATATCGCTGGATTACTGGCACCCTGATGCAAGAAAAAATAGCATGCATGGCTGATTTGCATAAACTGGCTTTTGTGCGGTAAAATTTAGTCTGAAAAATATGCAATCCAAAGGAGAAGGAACAAATATTGCATTAGAATCTGCTTGTTATAGCACATGTTTTGAATGATTATCAGAAAAACCTCTGAGCAGTGGGATTGCTGTTGCCAAACTTCGTGATTCCGTTCATCGGTGCAACGAATGGTTTTCGTTCTCTGTAAGAGAACAACTGTGCCAGACCTTCCAGACCTAAACCAGTTCGTAATAATGGTTGTTAACGAAATCTAATCATCAGAAATGCTTTGATAGCTGACAAAATACTTCTTACATTTTTGACAAGTATGATAATAAATAATCAATGTGTGATCGCCCGAAGGCAGTACAAATCTGCATGGACGACCAGGTTAGCCAAGGGGTCTTCGATTGCAGTTGAAAGACAGTCGTGTGTGTTTCTCCTTGTTGCTTTTAAAGGTCAATTCTGAAAAAAGGTTGAATCAGTTATCATGGTTAAACCATGCATGAGCTTCACGGCGCAGTGACAACACAAAAGCTTCTAGTTGAAGGGTCCAGATGCAAAACCCCCGGAATGGTCATTTCATCCACAATGATGATTAGCTAAAACAAGAGTTACTTCGACCATGATATTTTTTGGGTGTATGGCAAACTTGATGAACTTCAGATTATGTGTGAAGTAAAGTTCCGAAGGAGGTCAGATTTATTAAAATGCACTAGAGTTCAATGCATACGTTTCAAGGATTGATCCAGAGACTGTGAGTCTGTTAGTTAAATGGTGCCTTCAGTTTTTACCAACTGATGAAACAAACGGATTCGTGTTTAAAAACACCCAAAATCCCGTTTCACAAAACCGCAATTAATTTAGCCCTCCTTTCTGGTGTAAATAGACGAGGACACGTTTTTAGGCGACGATTTGGTACACCGTGTAATTCACAATGCAGTTAGAGGTTTGAATCTTCATCTTGAACGTGCACATATAGTAAAAACACCAATTGTCTCCAATGGAAATGAATACAGTTTGTGAAAAAGAGATGTACCGAAAATTGCCCATATAGGTTCAATCAGTGTGGTGGTTCAATAAATATCTAAAAGATAAACAGTGTAATGAAGAAGCCTGTTCTTAAAACTTTGTCTTCGGTTATTTAACGATGTGTTCATGTAAGCGAACGTGATTAGTTCATTTAGTTAGATGGGAAACATTGTCTTTCAAGTTCTGTGGGACACGCGGAGAAATGGAATGGGCTTAAGGTCACTGCTGAAAAGTGACGATGACCTATTTATTCTTGCAACGTATCACGTTATGTTGCGCTATCACAACATGATTGGAAGTATTCGTTCTCCTCGTGACGTAGGTCAAGGTAGAGCGAAAGCAAATGGAGTAGAGCAACCTTTTTCCTGGTTTTACGCAGTGGTGGATCCAGGATTTTGATTGCTGCTGTTGCGTTGGTCACGTGATAGTAGCGAACTTACTTTGTGTATTTTGGGATAATTGTGTAGATGACCTAAAACATACAAGTTTGTTTAGTTCAAAAGTCCTTGATTCAAGGCATATGGCTTAGTTTCAGTCAGTTTTTATCAAAAGTAATTTGATTGCTCAAAGGACCAAAATTACACAGACATATTGCTGGCATAATCTGAAATACAGATCAAAAAGTTGATCGGGAGAGTTGGCGTTAAAAGACGATTCGATTGACCAATGCAAATTACCGACTTTGATAAAAGACAGTTATTCTAAAGTTCAGTTCAAACCTGGAGTACATAAAGCTACAGGGAGTAAGGGGCACCTATAAGTTACCTCTTCACTTTTATGTGACCGATTTTTACAAAAGGATTAGCTAGCTTCTTTAGTATCTCGGACGACATCTTTCCGGTCAGGCACGGTGATCAAAGGCAAACTTAGAGCACGGAGATATTCAGCTTTGCTTTCAGAGAAGGGCAACTTTAAACAGATGGAGGGGATTCTGAAAATGATTGTTTCATCAAATCCTTCAAATTTTGTTATTCCCTTGACACTCGGATTTCATATATTGCCCAAGGCCGGGGCTCAACCTTGAACCGTTCCACGGAAATACTAAATAAACATTCGGTTTGCAGGGAAAACTAAAAGTATTGAGACAATAGCGCCTTTTGGTGCTCCGTGGCTATGAAAAATCTACGATGCCATAGCTAAAAAAAGGCCTATATGATTATGGGCACCCTGCATGTGATTGTTCCAAGGATACCAAGGCAGCAGTTTAATAAACGAGCTAATAAAGTGAATCCGGATGTTTCTAGCCTTAAAGTGCGCTGTGCACACTGTAGGGCTTTGGAACTGCGATTGGACCGTCATCTGCACTAATCTTGTCATCAGCGTTTACGCATGAATATCGGTCAATCGATGTATCCACAAAAACCGGATTCATACTCCAGCAGAAAATGGTTATGATTAAAGATAAAAACGTACCTCTGTGTAATTCCACACACACACAAACGCCTAATACCCTCTCCCTCTATGGTTATGTTTTTCCTATGCACTAACCTCTTTAATTTTCTTTGCTCATTCGTTTCCTATTACGCATTCACTCGCAAATTGCCCTTTATCACTTTAGGTGCTAACACTTACGAGGAGGCTGGTTTGTACATTCAACTCAAATTTGAAGCGCTAAATAGACGTCAAGCAACTAAAGAAATTTACACGCATTTCACCTGTGCTACAGATACCACAAACATTCAATTTGTGTTCGAGTCGGTCACGGATGTGATTATTCGGAACAATTTACGATGGTGTGGATTGTTGTGAAAATATTGAGGGTACAGCTACTCGCCTAAAACTGTCCTCCAACTTCATTCTTTCCATCCACACCCCATGGCCCGTATTCAGTCAGCTACCAGGTTTGTTCAACACAACATGTTAGGATTGTGACATTTACTTTCCTGTCCTGCGTCGACCGGATGTGTCTAACCGAAAGCAGGCTTACGACATCCGTAACCAGTGCGTTTTGTTCACAGAAACAGATTACAATTTGTACACATCCAAACAGCTTTGTGCGTGTGTCAGCGTATGCATTCAGGATACAAAATATGACGTGATGTTCTGTATTATTTCCGATCAGAAGTACTTTGATTCCTTGATTAATTGACGAATATAAATATCCAGGTGTATGTTTTGATACCTGCTCGTTGTTGATTAAAGAAGACCTTTTATGTCCTTAATGTTCAATTTTTGCGAATATTTGTGAATACGCGTAGGCATAGACTGGATTTGATTTTGTTTTTCGTGTCTTCGCTCCCTTTCATAGGGCCGTGTGGTATTTTCTGTTTTGTCTTTTTGTATTCATTTTATTCTCTCTCTCTCCCTCGCTCTCGCTAAAACATCGTGTGACATATTCGGCTGTACACAGGCTGCACAGGCTGGTCCAGTCTCATACCAGAAGCTCTTATTTTTCACATTCAGTCATTCCGCATGTGTATGAGTTTGTGTGTGTGCACATTTGCTACAGCTCTTTTGTGATACCGAAAACGATGTCGAACGCTGGTGCTTACGCATATCATATCATGTACAATTACCATTGAACTTATCACCATGCCATGCTGCTTTTCATTCCACCGCATTGTATGCTCCATATGAACATGTTCATCCATAGCTGTATCTTTTTTACATCTGGTTACTTCTCTGCCCAAAAGTACTATCTCTTTAATCCAAAGTGTAATACTGTTGACAAAAGGAGTGAAATCAGTCTAATGTAAATTATACACAAAGCACACCTCATTGGGAAAATCATTCAAAACCGTCAGACGAGATTCAAACTTCAGGATGACCTCGCTCCTTTACCATAAGGCTGCTCACAAATTAATCAACTTAACCTGTTACTTTGCATTTAACTTACAATTACTTGTGAGTAGTATTGTGGGATAATTGTTCCTCATTGAATGATTAGAACTGACCATCCTTCAAACTTTAACATCACGCACAATCCTCAGTTTAATCCTCAGTTCGATTCAACCATACACTCGGAAGTACTAGGCTCCAGTTTTGCTCTAATTAGAGCTAGTCAGTAGTGCATATCTACCGTCCCGTTCGGGATTTGAACTCCGGAACCAACGTATGGAAGGCGTGTGCGTTACAACTGTGCCAGCCAGTTCACGCCAGGTCTGAACAGAAATGCCCATTGATGTTTTTTCAGGTGTCGTCGTCAGAGCTAGTCAGTCAGTTCAATTTGGCCCGATAGCAACGTAAGGAGATATAATTGATTCTCTGTTAACTTCAATCGAAAGCCTTCCACCAAGTCAGGTCTTCGGTGCATGTTACGGGCTAACTGACCAGTGGCTGGCTGGCACAGTGGTAACGGACACGCCTTCCATGCGTTGGTTCCGGAGTTCAAATCCCGGACGGGATGGTGGATATGCACTACTGATGAGTTCTAATAAGAGCGAAACAGGAGTCCAGTGCTTCCGAGTGTATGTTTGACTGAAAGAGCTGAAGAATGTGCGTGAAGGTGAAGTCTGAAGGATGATCAGTTCCTATAATTCAATCAATAACCTGTTACTGTTCCCCATTTTCTGACCAAACTGTTTTTATTTCATTAAATGCTGGAGAAAGAGAGAGGATATCACATATCCGGACTTCTCAATGTGAAGAACTAATCGTTACGATAATATTATAATCTAACCATTGAGGTGTTTCCATTGCCCTGAAACGAACCTAGAAAATGATACAAACTGCATGAGTAGTTGCAGTGAAATAACCAAACATTTATCAGTTACATAAAGACGATTCATTCTTTGTGATTGTTTGTTCACTTCAGCATGGCAGCGTTGGCTTCTTAGCATTTGTTTTCATATATATATATACCGGTCGTGTGCTTCCAGGGAAATTTTGTCCAGTCATTCACATACTACTTATTATCAAA